>UFQX01005247.1:74294-304972 GCA_900497675.1 Arapaima gigas | reverse complement strand
TTTTTTTTTTTTTTTTTTTTTTTTTTTTTTTTTTTTTTTTTTTTTTTTACATCAGAGCACAGAAGATGATTCCCAAGGGTGAAACATCTGTTCAAAACATTCTGTTTGGGAAACACTATTTACACATTGACAAGAGCAACTGAAACTGTTGCCAGAGTAAGTAAAGAGGACACAGTTCACTTTAGCCTGTGAGACCCTGTGTTATGAAGACAAGCATCCAGTCCGCAGGGCTGCTGGTTCATGGTCGAGAAATTTCATTGGCAGTCTGCAATTTCATAAGTCAGGATTTTGCAATTTAAAATCTAAATTCTGATTGGCACCAAGCAATACATTTAGACAATATTTCCATTTGTTTGTAAGATAATGATTTTGCCATTTTATGAGTTTTATATAAGGGCAAAGGCATATATGGAGTATATAGTTTGCATTTTTTTTCCTATAAGGATATGACAAAGATTAAGCATGTAATCCTTAGCTTTAATGAAAATAGAGTTTACCTGGAAATTCAGTTGAGACTAAAATACAAAATTAATATGCAGAAACATTGATCAATGAATTAATGTGCATTTTAAATATGAGGACAAAACCTTGTTTAAAAAGGAAAAAAAAAAAAAAAAAATCAGATGGCACCAAATGAATAGTAGCACAGGAATCTCACAGCCCCAATACGTTTCTCCAACACCGGACACAAAGCAGAGGAACTGGACAGAATGAGTTTATTTTCAATGGTGACAAGCAAATGGTACCTGGAGCTCTGCTTGTTTACAATTAACAACTGGCCATCATTTCATTTTCATGCCACAATCCCCATGCGATTCATCTCACACTGCCAGCAGCCAGCTACTCACAGCTGCTGCTCACAGCATGGCTCAGGCTCACAGCAAACCTGTAGGATTCAACATACACTGGAACCACTGAAATGAGCCTTGGCTGGGGAAAATCTTGATATGTACAGCTTGCCAAGTAGCCAGCTGAACTAATATCTGAAACTAATAATGGAACCAAGTGAATTAATTTCCATCTTGCCTTCATTTTAATTTATATTCAACCCTAGCAGCCCAGAACTACTTTTCTCCATTATGTAATTCAAGGGGCTCCAGTAATGTCAGTTCACCTGGAGTTTAATTTGTCATTCACATGCAAATTAAAATGTGAGGACCAGGGTTTTGCATTCTTATTGTTCCCAAACAACATGCTATGCTTCAGTATGAAGATTAATTGTACTGGGATCACTGGAGCCACAGCGAACAGGATAACTAAGACACAGAGATGTGGAGCAGACCAGTTAGCACTGCAACTGTACAACTGGATTGCTGCTGAACACCAATTCAAAACATTGACTGTTTCCACCAGAAGGGAGTCCTTACATAGACTTCCAAAACAGCAACAACAGATAAACACTACTTTAGCACAAGGTTCAAGGTGAGATCATAAAAGGGCAGCTGCCAATAAACAAGGCAGATATTCATATCTGTACCAGATAATGCTGTAGCAGCAGAGCTCTTTTTGTAACCATTACTAAGACATACACAATCATTATCGTGAAATCCTGATTTTGTGCTGATACTCTAAAATCAGCTGATGAAAACTGGCAGTTTTTTTTTAATTAAATAGAGAACATTAAAAGTGCAATAGTGCTAACAAAAACAAAGTTACAATGACCTCAAAAGGTCAGTGAATATTTGGGCTCTTTTTATAACTTACACTTCTAACTAATCATGCATTTATATTTGTCATAGCTACCAAACAGTGCTGCATTTCCAAAATGTTTTAATCAGACTAATCCATAGATCTTGGCCAATTAAGTTTACATCTGATACCATCAAAAACTGAGTCCCCTTCAAATATTCAGTTATGGAGATATTTAATGTGATCAATCACATCAAACATGTACATTAAAACTAAGAAAACAGGAAAAAAGTCCATCCATCCATTATATTTAACTGTTGGTCCATGTCCACGTACCCCAGAATCACGGAGCACTGAACTATGAAACTACACCCCAGACAAGACACTAGCCCTTCTCAGGGTAGCCAAATATGCACACCTTAAACACATGTCTCTGGACAGTGCAAGGGAACCCATGCAGGCACACAGAGAACATGTAAACTTCACACAGACTGAGCTGGATTTGAACCCATGCCCAAATAGCCATGGTTTTGTTAGACAGCAGCACTACTCGTTGAACCACAGTACTCGCCCCAGTATGAATGAATGAATGAATGAATGAATGAATGAAAAATTCAATATAAATCTACAGACTGTAGGGAACTCATAAACAATAGTAGCAGAGCATGAACTGTGTGCTGAAAAGAACTAGGAACAGGTAAAGTATCTACTATGCTGGCAGGCTTTTTCATTACAGTATCTAAATTATACTAGAGGAACAAACCAGCTGGCTACAGCTCACACTGCAAAGTTCGTTCAATACTGTAACTACAGTTCTTTTATCCTGCACCACAAAGACAACAATTCAGTTTTAAATGCAAAACAAATCCTAAGGTACAAGACAGTGGAGATCATCAATATATTAAATTAGCATAAAAGTAAAGTAATTTTTTTTCAGTTATTACACACTATTAGATAATTATAAACCTTTTTTCATCATCGGGGCAAGTGCCTTTTCACAATGACATGGCAAGTCATATTCTGAACATATAAGTTAATCAACAAAAGTGAGCAGCAAGAACTGAGTTAAATGAGCAAACAAATTGCTTTCCCCAATAATCAGATAATGCTGTATTAAAGATTACTTTGGTAAACATGTTCACAGCAGATAATCATATTTTTTTAATGTTGATAGCATGCACTAATGAGGTCAGAATAACCTTTTGGTTTACTAAATGCTAAGGATCCAGACTATGAACCAGGAAGGCAGGGAACTCGACTGTTGTTTCTGACAGACTCAGACAAGTCTTCTGAGGAAGGAAGTGATCCAGTCCTCTGGAAAGTCTATGATTTGGGTCCCCGTTACAAAGGTAGCCTCAACTTAGCAGTCAGTTGTGTGTCATGGGCTCTTTCAATGTTAAGGCCTATAAATACTGGTAAATCTAGAATCATAATTGGTGGTCACTGTTGCATAAAAAAACATGTTAACTTTATGCTTGGCACCTTTTTCAAAAACCATAAGACTACAACTACATCCTGAGAGCATCTTCCTAACTAAGAAATCTAAAAATGAATCCTGGTCTAAGAGATGGGATTAACTTAGGAGAGTACAAAAGAGTACCACCATTATCCTCAGGCTCACATTAGGCTGAAATGCCAAGCAGGAATGATATACTAAGGCAACTATCACCTGGCATATCATAAAATTGCCGTTCTACACAAAATATTGGGTATCTGAGCTGCTCTGGCATCCAGGGCTCAGGTGAACCTAGAATTGCACTTAAGACACATTCCTTCTATCAGCATCAAAAGCTTAGCCTAAATAAAACTAGGCATCAGATATTACCTCAAAGTAGCAGTTCCCTTTGGATAAAGGGCGGGGAGCCACATAGCAGCCAACCTCGTCTGAGTTCCCTTGGTAACTGTAAGAAAAGAGGTTTCAAAAGAATTTTTTCCTGTTTAAAAGGGAGTTCAAAAGGCCATAAGCCCCAAGAGTACAACATTTTTTTCTCTTTGTGATCAGTTTAATAACCTACAATAATTTAATACAAAGAGCCAAATATAGTGCCATATAGCATATGTAGGTATCTACATAAAGTGAATGTCACAACAGAAGACAGAAATTCGTAGGTAATGGGTAGTGGTTCATCAGTCTCAAGGGCTGTATCCTGCATAAAGGGACAGATTCATAAGTACTTAATCTCAGTGGTCCTAGGCAAAGACATTTCACAATAATCCAATCTCTATATTTCTCTTGTCTCTGAATGCCCAATTGAATCTTCATTTTCCAAATACAGAGAAATGTTTTATATTAGTAGCATGTCTTTCATCTGTAGTTTCTACAAAGGCAAGCTTCTACTGGCAATTTCAGAGATTAAAACTCCTCGAGGCAGTGAATAGTAGTAGTCCTGGCCCTCTGTGTTTTGAGTGGAAACAAAATATTTAGCAGTGTGCATGCACACCAGAACATTTTATACAGACTTGAGTAATCCTCAGCAGATCCAAATTTCCTACATGTAGGCCTTTATGTTATCTATCAATCTCTAACTCCTTTGCCCTTCAAAGCATTGTTTGACCACTGGGCGTTCCCCTGTCAACTTTTTGAGTAACACATTTATAAACACTGAGCTCAAGAAAGGTTTTTTGTTTTCTTTTTCCAGCCATAGCCTTACCATTTTGTTTAAGAGATCTTAAAAACATATACAAAATGAGACAAAACCATCAACTGTCACTGTATAAAAAGGGGTACTGTAAGCAGCATAAGTCATGTGTCATGAAATACTGTGCTATTATACACGTTAAAAATGGCCTTAATACTATAATCAAAATCCATTTCAAACTGCTACACATTTCATCACTGTTTAGGTTTCAGACACATTAAAACAATATCTCATCTGTTCCAAATAGTCCAACTGTAAGGAGTGGCACCCTTTAATTGCAGTACATATTCCTCAAGTACGTGCATAATGGATTTTGGGTTAAACCAGAGGAATAACAACTTGTCATATTTTTGGGGAACCAAAAATATCAGCAATACTTCTCAAAGTAATTACACACAAACACTATGAGAAGAAATTAGACTTGCTTTAACACTGGGGGGACCCATCCTCCTCCCCTTATTACACCTATGTGTTTTACACAAACTATTTTACCTACTACTTTTTGAAATTGCGCTTGCAAAATTTTTTTAGTACAAACACATTGTGAAATGCTTTGCAACCTTAATTCCGGAAAGTAAAGACTGACATATCAAATATCAAAATTTGTTAACGTTTCCCTAGCTTTATACGATCAACAAAACCACCTAAAACTACCAATTCTAACAGATCTACAAGGAAACAGATGGACATTTCATATAGCAATCTGGGGGATAGCCAACCTCCCTAAAACCTGCATCCCACCCACCTCAGGGTGTCTCCATCCTTCAGCATCCTTTTGTAGCGCTCCTGAAAGCGCACGGCGCGCACCTCGCGGATCTCACGGATCCTCCGTCGCCAGTTCAGGAACCTGTAGTGTAGATTAATGTCATCCATGTCTCCCTGCTTTGCTGAAGGCCAAGGAAAACAAAAACAAAATGAAATGTCTTAAATGAGAAGACTTTCAGTTTCTCTCATCTTATTCACTGCAGGACTGGTGTGGTCAAAAGGTCTGAACCTCTGTTTTCTCTTTATCAGCACACCTTGGCTTAATAGTGGCTTTAACCTGTTTATTAGTGATTAACTGGCATTTTTCCAGTTATGATACTGATTGGTTTGGAAACAGATCTGTTAAATGTGTGAACTCTTATTTGAGGAGGAAAACATAAAAGTCAGAAGTTTAAGGCTTAAATTGACCCAATTTTTAAACTTCATTAGCTATTAAGTTTGTTAGCTGTTATATACACTTGGTGGTATTCCTCCTTTTTGCTCAAGTGCACAATTCCACAGGTATGTTAGGACTGGAAAGTTACTAGTGGAGCCATTTTATTTAAAATAAAAATTACAACCGTTCTCTTAAGCAGATAAAATGTGTAACTCAGGGGTTCAATATGTTGTTTCGCCTTAATAAAGTTGGATACAAACTCCAATATATTTAATAAATGTGCTGTCAGCTGTAGCAGATACACAGATGAGTTAAATAGCAAGTTATTTAGTAAATAGTAACGTACACAGCTTCAGAATTATTACCAAGTTTCAACAAAATGCAATTACTACAAATAATGTATTAATTATTTCCCCATATGATTTTGACAATTTTTAATGGTCATGAATTCCAGATCTCTATGTCATTCCACTGTATTCCATGTTATGTACAGCTTCGGATACTTCAAAACTGCTTTCCTGGCTGAATCTTCACCTCGCCATTAGTCACCTGGGCCAGCCGCTTCCCTACCTTATCCTGTGTTGTGTGTCATTTAACGTTTTAATGCACACTTTCGTTGTTTTTTTCCAGCTTCTAAATGTCGGATCTGGTTCGCCATTAAGATTCGTTCCGTGGAGCGCAGTTCGGCGCCCCCTGATGACGTTTTTCTTCAAAAACTTCACAAGTAGCGGTGAGCGGAGCGGCGTAGCCGGCACTTCCTGCTGACGTCAAACGAGAAGAATTTCAGCTGAACCGAGCACGCGCTGGCCGTTAAAGCGACAGGCGCCTTAAGGGAGACTCGAGGAGATTTCCGCAGCTTTTCGAGCAGGTTTCTTGAAGGTGCATCTATATTACTTATGAAGCAAGTTGAAACAAAAAAGAGAAGTAGTTTTTTGCCATTCTGTATATAAATGATGCGAACTGTTTTCAATAATATTGTTTTTGTTGTATTAATCCATTCCCGTGTACATTAACGTCTCTCAGTGTTGGTCTTAAAGAGGCCTTAGTTTATCATTTCACGCCGATTGAAAACAATATGGCTGTGATCTTATTAGTCATGTCTATAGTCCTGCAAGCTCCTATACAAACAGGTTGAGTAAGTCAGGGTTTCCATGACGCAGAACCAGAAAACTTGGTCGAAAATGGGTGTAGATATTTCACCATATTTATAAGTCCTCAGCTGGATAATCAATAATGTATAACCTGTTAAAAGTTCACACACCGTGAATCCAGGCTGCATTATGGTAAAGTTCCTTTTACTACCATTACAATTCAACTAAAATGCAGTATTAACCACTCGAGTTATGAGTTTCCAGTGTGGTTATATATTTAAAAAATGGTGATTTCTATATTGTGACTGACTCACATTCCAACATGGAACAAACAAAAAGTAGAATTTTGAACGTTTAAAATTCGAGCTGACATATCTTATACGTGAACCAGGTGATTTAATTTAAAATACTGCAGTCAGTTTAGAGTCTTTCCACTGGTGCACAACTAGTTAGGACTACATGGCCAGTGTTTTACAGCGGCTTTCAGGATAAGACGTCATAATTCATTCACCTAAAGAAAAATTCTTGCCTTTGTCACAGAATGTTTCACTGAACTGACCTACTGGTGTTTGATTGAGCAAAAAGTTCCTCTGCTCTGACTCACTGGTAGCAATGCCCTCTAGTGAATGTACCAAACTGGTTTTTTGGCCAAGTCATGCTGCAGTTTGTGTTCAGATACGTATGTTCTTCCAAGTATCACATAAAAACCAAAATTAATTATTATTCCACCACAGTTGTTTACATGCATTTTTACCAAAAGGGACTTAACACACTTTCTCACAGTTACTATATTTACTGCAGGTTAAGAATCTTACTGAAAAGCTCTAGAGGTAAAACTAAAATCCTCCTGGTTAAAATTCCAAACCTCTAGGCACTTTTCTACCTGCTACCGCTCACGTACAATTACCTGAAGTGTCAATCGGATTTACAAACATCTACGGTATGTCTTCAGCTTTCTGACTTTCTTTGGACAGTGCACATTTGTTGCATAAAAGGGGAGGAGGAATATTAATATACTATATTTCACTTTAATGAATATAGGTATTATATACAAACATTAAAAACAGATGTTGGCAAACATAAACTCCACATGTTAATACGACAGGTATATCAGCGTAAAGGCTTGTGAGAGAATAACAAGATAATAAGAAAAGTGGAAAGGGGAAGGGAGAGTTTCTTGGCAAAACTGAGAAAGAAAACAAATATAATCTGTATTTCTCCACAATGCTCTCTCTTGCCTACCCCCACCTCTTAAGTTCCAGCCCCTGAAGGTGTCATAAGAGCCCTCTCTCTCTGGCTCTCTCTCCACCTTTCAGATCTTTAAAAGCCACAGTTTGCAGTGTCTTTCTCAGCTGTCTCAGCTATCACTGCTCTCTACTCTCTGACTCTGTACTCTCAGCTCTCGCTCCTCAGAATTCCTGTCTCTTGTCTGAACAAGCTGAGCACCCCGCTAAGCTCATGAAAGAAAGGCAATAGGGAGAGAGAAGACGCATATACCTTCTAGACATTATTTTAAAGAAAAAAAAGCATATTTAGGGGCCTCTGCTGCAGTGTGTAGGATCTGAGATCAGAACAAAATGGTTCTTCTTTCTGACTTGCTGACCATCCATTTGTGGCTGCTTGCTGTATCCAGCTCCTGGGTCATAGCTGCCCGTGTGCACCTCCAGAAAGCGTGCACCTCCTGCAGGGAGCCTGCAGAGTCCAGCAGAGGTCCCCGGGATCGGTCGGTGGACGTAAGCACGACAGTTTTGGCCCTGGGGGAGCCATGTGGAGTCTACACGCTGAGTTGTGCCAAGGGGCTGCGCTGTATGCCAACACCTGAAGAAGAGAGCCCCCTCCAGGCTCTGCTGCAGGGCAAGGGCATCTGCACCAAGGGCAGCAGGACCATCCACACGGAGAAGCCTCATCCCACAGGTATGGCATGCTGGTCTGAAAGGACTGTCTTTGGCGAACGACACTTTAAAGTTTCTATACATGGGTGCTGGGGCACAGAAGTAATGTTGTGTACTGCAGAGAAAATGGTGTTCAGAGAACTGGTGATGGAGAATAGAAAAGTGTCTAATCATATTATGTGCACAGAATGGATGAAGTGCCAGCTTGAGACCTTCCAGAGATGCTTTCACAGGTTACTCAATCAGTTCTCAACTGAACGTGTACATAAACTGATGAAACACATTGCTCAAGCTTGTCTGGCTGAAGATCAGAAATAACTGAGAGCACCATAAGACCAAACATGTAGATGCGGTTTGGATGAAAGTTACAACAGGATTGCCTTGATAAGTCAAATCTATACTTGAGGCTGCAAGTGACTGGGTGGCAGTTGATTTCACTGCATTAGTTGCATTAATAAGCACAGGAGTCTTTATCTGGGCACAGACACTTAACAGGTATTATTCACTGACTTTAAGATTTAGAATTTTAAGATTTAAAATCATACAAATACTGAAGTGTTCCCACCCAGTTGCAGCACTGCTTGTTTTCCCATGAGTGGGGGTGGTGGTTTGAAGATGACACACTAATCCATTAATATATGTGCTCAGTGACAGGTTACTGTAATATAACCAAAAACCACAGTGCAGCTAGTTTGAAAGACAGTGCTAGTTTTGCATGATTCACTGTTGAATTGCTGTAAATCAGAGTAGTTTAATGATCAAAGCAGACTCGTAATGCCTGTCTTAATACTGCTGTAGTCGATGTCTAAGCAATTACTTTTACAAAGCTTGTGGTTGTGCATAATTGCTGAACTTGGCTATCACTTCAACAGAACTTCATGTGTCTTCTGGTTTTTGTATATTATAAAGCAACTGGGGATTTTGTTGTTATTTTTCAGGTGTGCAGCCATCACACAGCAGTGAGCTGGAAAAGGTAACTTTTATCGTCACTGAGTGAGATGCTATAACTAAACGTTCAAAGCCACACTGTGCCGGAGTGGCCGTGTGTGTGACCCTGTGCGTGACGCTGTGTGTGTCATGCTGTGTGAGAGACGCTGTGTTAGAGACGTTGTGTGAGTGTCGCTGTGTGTGACTCTCTGATAAACCATTCAGGGTCAGAATTCTTATATTGCTGCTGGGAATCTCATGTTAGCTCTACCTTACAGCACTGATCCCATCTGGACATTCTTGCTAATCACTATCACAGGCTCGTCTGGCTCAAAAATACAGAAGTCATAAAGTCACAATAGTGCATTTTCCTGTGGGACTGAAGAACTTCAGGTTTAATGGTTTAATCTACTGCATTAGGGTAGAACCCCAGGCGAAGCACCATGGTCAGGTTTTTAGGAAATGAATAACTTGCAGATGATGATAATTATACTTCTATATCTAGTCCCATCACCATCATGGTTGGTTAATTTGCATAACAAAAGCACCACAAACACTGTTTTTCTCAGTGCAACTTCTCCCCTTTCTCCCTCCCTCCTATATAGGCTCCCTGTCGTCGACTACTGAACATTCTGCTGCAGCGTCTCGAGCTCACCGTCTTCCCATCCAACAGTGACATCTACATCCCAAACTGTGACACACAGGGCTTTTACAGGAGGAAGCAGGTAGCTACTGAGGAAATATGTCACACCATCTCGAACTTTGTGTTTTCGTAATAAAATGTGTAAACTTGTTTTCACATGGCACTGAAATGCTTTCTTTAAAATATGGATGATTGATACCCTTGGACTGGATGACTGTGCCACTGGATGCATCCAGTGCTGGTCCTCTAAGATTTGTGACATGAGTGAGAAGGACTAAACCCATCTTTGGTCTCCTCTGTACCACAGTGCAGATCATCCAAAGGGATGCAGCGAGGCAACTGCTGGTGTGTGGATGAGTACGGATCGCCGTTACCCTCACGTACTGGAGAGGATGGCACCTTGCAATGTGATGGCGAGTGAGGAGCTTTCTTCGTGACACCATGAACCAACAGGAGGAGGAGGAGGAAGGTGAGGGGGGCCTCAGTGAACACTGCCAGACCAGAAGATGCCAGGGATAAAACGTTTGCTTCCTTCTCTCTGCAAAAAGCTACAGCAATCTGCCATGAATAACTTAGAGGTCAAATCACTTCAGTAAAGTCCTCACTGTTTGTATTATATTGTAGTCAAGGTCCTGTGAAAAGACAACCACTAGTATTCATTAGTTTTTTTAGCTATTGATACAAAAATGGATTTGGGCGCATTTGAATTCGAATGATAACAGAATGGTCAGCAAAGTGATGTAATGGGTAGGACAGGATAGAACTTTATTGATTCCCCAGGGGGGGCATTCACTGTTCAACAGCTGGACACATAGGACATGTAACATAAGACACTTTCAAGACACGCGGCAATAAATGAACAACAAACAAATATATAAATAGTAGAACACAGTCTAATTGTTGGGTGGCATTATGGAGGCAGATGGCTGTTGGTATGAAGGACCCCAAGAAATGCTGAATAACCTGGTGGCTGAAAAAAAAATGTAAATTTAAATAACCTGGTGGCTGAAAGAGCTCATGATGATCATGTCATTAAGGGAATTATAACCACAGTTGGGTTCTTTGCACAGCTCTCAATATCGTGCTCAATTGTGCGAGATGTTTTCATGAGAAAGAGCATCATACAGTGTAAATTCATCTAGTCATGAATAATTCCAGGAACTTTATTGCTTGTCATATTTAACATAGTGTGGAAAATTATTTAGACCTGAACAAATTGCCAGCATGAGAGCAGGAGCTTAAAAGGCTTCAATACTGAACTCAGGAGAAAAGCAAGTGACTTTGGTCAGGGGTTCTTAACCAGCGGGGTCTGCCCCCTACCAAATTGATCTCACTGTCTTCATTGTCTTATTGATTGATCGTAATGCTCGAGGGGGGGGCGAACATGAAGCTCATTTTCATGTGAGGTTCAGGTGAGAAGGCTGAAGATGGTAGGAATCCCTGCTGAGATCAACTTGGTTCTATTCTGCCCTCTAGTGGTGTTTTTTTTACTAAGTTGACAAAATGTGCCATAAGTTGTTTTAAAATGGAAAAAAAAACAATTGTTTCATTCATTTACATTTTGCTTGAGGCTTTTTGATTGTCTTAATATTAACATATTTATTTTTTATTTAAAAATACTATTCCTCATTGAATTTCTTTGGGGGGACATAGGCCAGTAGTTCTGATCCTCTGATTTGTATAGTGTGGTTAAAGGTTATTGAGAGGACCATCTCTGTTTTTGGAAAGACAAAACAGAAATCTATTGTTATTGTAACAGACATGTTCCATAATTTTATAAATGAATAAGAACTATTTTATTTCTGTTAAAACCTGAGGGAAGCCCAAAGGAAAACAAGGCCTCTGTCATCTGGTTTACAGACCCACTACAAATTTGTCGAGACTCAAATTGAGTTCGGTTTGATTTATTTTTTTATAAAGCCCACTTCCCAACAAAGAGATAGAACTCTGATCAAATAAGTATACAGCGACACCTGTGTTTCTTTGTTTTTAATATCTGAACCTTGTTTGAACTACAGCTCTTTTCACCAGTTCCCCTCCCTTCATTATACACTGATAATATGGAACATAATTACATTAATAAAACTAATTTTCTATTCTACTCTATTTGGAGGGAAGTTTGCACATTCGTGCATATATTACCTACAGATTTCAATATTTTAAATAGTATTTAACAGTATTCACTAAGAGGTAGTTTCTCTCCATATGGTGATATTTGTGATAATTTTTGGACAGAGAAGTGGTTGATACTGCTGGCCTTAATGAAACGTTTAAGCATATTTTTTATAAACTTTTGTATGCATATAAGTTAAGTATGACAATATTTAATGATCTGCTGTGTATTTAACAATCCCTTCTCCTATATATTTAAAATGCTTACTGGCATCTTATTGGGGGAACAAAAATGCTTTGAACTGCATCCCAGAATTGCCTGCTGTACTTATTAGTATTCTCTTAATTATTGTTTAATTTATATCATGTTAATTTAATATGAATATCTAAAATGTCGATGTACTTCAAATCCTCTGCTTTTCACAAAAATAATAAATTAAGTTTAAATTGGATCACTGATACTTTGTTTTATTGTTTTATTGTTGTTAAGTATGTAAAAAATGCTTTTTTCCCCAAGGTGTGAAAAAAAAGTGGTAGGTGAATCTAGTAAGGTTTAGAACAATTAAAAAAGTAGCATTTGGCAAATATCTCAGATCGATATTTTGTGCAACTGTTCTGTCATAAAATATAAGTAATATGTGCCAGATGCCCACATTTGTCATGTTGTTTCTGGATGAAAACCTGCACCGATATCAACGTCAGTAACCATTTCTTCAACAAGAAGAGCTTCATCACCAACACAAACAGAACCAGAGCTTCTTTCCCATAAGCGCAGCTTCACACCACATGTATTTAACATATTACAGCATGTGTTCCAAACCAGGTTTGATTCTTTGAATTTCCCATTAAAATAATTGGTATGAAATTTGAATACACCAAGTACACATGTGCTATGTATTATTAATATTAGTCTTAGAATTTTTTCAATTAAACAGGTATTTCTGAGTAGTTACGTTTGCTTTGCTGTTTTGTTTTCTAAAATGTGTCTCGGAGTGAAAATGTTCTGCATTTATTCAGCAATAAAACACGTGGGGATGGGGCAGTTTCAGGTGTCTGGTTGTGGAGATGATCTTGGAGTTCAGCATACAACAGCACTGAAAATCCTGCACTTTACTTCTATTCTGAATCATGTTTAGTTGCTAACCCTGCTCCTTTGATGTCTGTAAGTCTTAGGATGACGGAAAAGCTCAATAACATCAACAAAACAGACCACCAACTATTTGTAGGGATTCTCAATGTCAAGGAAGTGCAGTCCATCAATAGCAGTTCCAAAGTTTGATTTTCAGAACATACCACCCAAATTTAAATATAGCCTGAAAAATCAGTTCGCCACGTTGGACACTAAAAGCAGAAAACCGGAAGAGTTGTGGCCAGGAACGGAAAGTCGTCCAGGAACGAAAGGAAGCTAAGATCAGGGGAAAAAGAGAAAAGGTGACAAAGCTTAAGGAAGCTTTCCCACGCGTCACGAGGTGAGACAGAAAAATACTGCAATGACACGTGAGGAAATTGAAGCACAAATTACCAAGGGGAGGACAAGATGGAAAAAGCACAGCAAATCATTAGATCTGCAATATTACAGCCCTCTGCCAACAGATCTGGAAGACAACTTCATGGCCGACTGATTGGAAATGTCTTGCATTCGTAGCAACCCTAAAGAAAGGTGATCCAACTAAATGGAGAAACTATTACACAGTTGCATTAGTCCTGCACACTGGCAAGATTCTCCTCAAGATCACTGGGGACACCAGCTTTACTTGAAGGACCTCCCCACAGGTACTAGCAGAGATACTAGGGATATCATCGCAGATGTGAGATGGATCCTGGAGAAATCAAAGAATAACAGAAAAATATCTTCATGTGCTTCATTGACTATAGCGAGGCCTTCAACTGTGTAGGTTATGAAAACCCTGGACCACACTGAGGAGCACTGCTGTGGCAGAACACGTGATCATTCTCATGTCCAACCATGTGTGCTGAAACACAGAGAGACAGAGTGGTTTGCATCCCACCCTGTTTCTGTTTCTTTTATATGCAGATCAAATTATCCGAGAAGCTGGACTACATGAGGAAAATGAAGGGGTGCAAATTGGAGATTTGACATTAACTTTTGGGGTGTTGATGACACAACAATAATAGCCGGAAGCGGGGAAGACCTCAAACAGTGCAAACAAATAGTGTAAACATGGGGCTCCATCTTGGCCTGAAAAATGCTAGATTCTGACAATGGGCAGCACAACCAGCTTCATCCTGGACAGAGAACAAACTGAAGTAGTTTAAAATTTTCACCTACTTAGCTCATTGATTAACAAATCCAAGCTACAAGCAGGCAGGAGATTTAACAATCTCCATTGTTAAGATGGCCATGAAGGAACTAGACAAGACCCCGAAGAGCAGAAATGTTTCCATACATACAAAGATTTGACTTGTTCAGGTGATGGGATTTGCAAAGCCATCTTACAGTGGAAGTTGGACAACTGGAGAAAAACACAACAAAAATCGACGCCTTTGAATTATGGTGCTGGAGAAAACTACTACATGCATCATAGACCCCCCACAAAGTAAATAAATTGGTGGATGACATCAAACCCAGGCTTGCATTAGAAGCCCAAATAGAAAGACTCTGACTTGAACACTTTGGTCACATTATGCAGTGGAAAGGATCTTTAAAGGGTCATTAGAGGAAGATATGGTGCTCGGCAAGGCAGGTCAACCTCATTGGGGAAAACCACCAATGAAAGGGATCGAGGCCACATCAGCAACGCTAAGCTGCTCATCATACCAGACAACTACCCACAGGGTCACTATGACTGGGGGGGCTCAACAACCCCACTTGACGGTAGATGTAACCCATCAGGCTAATTCCAACCCCAACGGACACAAGCCGCCTTCCAAATGTTCAAACCATGGCGAACACTTCCAACTCCCAACTTGACCCTACCTTGACTGCTGAGATTCCTACACCCTCCCAGGGCCGGGATTGTTGGACACTGAGAGCGGATGGCAACTTTGTGCTGATGAGCCTTTTTTTACGTTTCCCACTATACAGGTCAAATATGACTGCGTCCTGAAATTTACAATAGAAAGTGCCGAGAGTCAAGACTCTGTTACAATGCAAAGCTGTTACATTTCTAATGGATTTGAAGAGGAAGTGAGATGTGGATGTCAGTTTCATCTGTCAGCTGTCTCTGGAAAATGGCAGCGCATGATGCCAACACAGATAAATGCAGGGTACGAATGTGAGAGAATATGCTGGAGCAATGAATCAACGTGGCCAAGAAAACTGTTAGAATATGGGCTTTGGTCTTTTTTAAAAAGTTTATAAATGTACAGTTTGTACAGTACAATGTACTAGCTTGGTCCTGCTAGACAGCTCATTTTTTCAGTTAGATATTAAAAGTGAACAACAAACCTCTTGTGTGCAGAGGGACATTTTTTTAGTTGTTTTTTTTTAACTTTCAATTTTAATTTTTTTAGCCTAAAATGCTCAGAAAAGACTTAAGGGTTTTGTTTCCTTTTTCAATAATTCTGCTGACAGTTGTTCCTGTTGCTTTAGGAAAAGGGGGCAGAGTGCTTGTAGAAATGGGAGGAGGCCAGGAGGAAGGAAAACAGAAGACAAATACCGATGCACTGGTCTTGGGTGGGATAATGCTGACCAGGGTGCACGTCATTCCCAGGTAAAACCGCAGGCCCAGTGGAACTGCTCACAGCATCTAATATCAAAAGCCAACAGTGTTTCAGCACCCAAAGTCCATCACCAATTTCAGTAGCCAGCTTGGCAGGGTAGGAGGAAGCTTTTGCACGTCGACATTTTGCCATTTGCGACCTTCTTGCTGTCTTTTCTGTCACCGCGGCATAAATGTGAAGCAGCAGAATGAAGAAGGAAGTAGAAACTCTTTGGGAAAAAGAGCTCTTATGGTTGTATGATTCCTCACACAGGATGTTTTGATAGACCAGGGTTCTCTGATCGACCTTGTCAGACAATGGTGGGTAATATTCCAGCAGAGCGGCAGCGGCGCGCACTGCTGGCCACATTGGCGGACAGTGCGCGGGATGGATGGGTGAAAGGGCCCTCTTCCTCAGTGAGATTTAATGTGCTGCAGGCTTCCTAAAACCCCCAGCAGCCCCATTACCCCCTGCGTTCTCTGCCACTCCACACTCAAGAGGTTTCCTGGTATTGTCACAATCGCACATGTGATGGCAAGAACGCCTGGCTGCGCATTATGTCGAACACCACTTGGTTTTGCTTTCAACCACAGGGGCATGTTGTAAATAACTATATCCTGGACAGTATTTATTGCACTGTCATCAAACATTGATGTTTTATGCTTATTCTATAGTATTGTTCTGTTAAGTTAAATGTGTCTGAATGAGCATCTATAACAAAACATGACAATTCACTGTAGAATAACAATGACCCTAAGCAGGGATAATTCATAAATCCCTTCTCATGTCCAAGTATAATTAATTCCCAGAGAAGTATCACAATAAAAAGTAATAGCAGGAGTATTAACAGCATACCCCAAATGTCCCAAAAGTTACTTTCTTCTTATTTACTTGGCACTTTTGTTTTCACTGCTTGCACACCAGAGGTTTTCATGGTCCTGAAACCTTTGAAAGGACGTTTGAAGACCTGTCCCATTCAATCTATCTCATGAAGATCTTCACACTTTGCCTTCACATTCATCCCAGCAATGAAAATCTGTTGCAATACAAACTGCCACCTCCCTTCAAAAACTGTTACCCCTCCTGCTGCAGAGGGTAAAAGCGCAGGGTCACTATTCGCTAATGTGTTATTCGCTTGTAGGTAATGGGTCATATATGGCTGTTTCAGAGTGGGAGATGAGGAGAGGGGCTGATAATGCAACCGTGAACTTTTTTCTTGAGGGCAGAAAAGACTGGAAAGGAAGCAGCAGAAATCAGGGAGGACTTGTGGGTGGGAGGAGTCGGGGGGGGGGGGACATTACCCCCCCCTTGCTGTGCAGGAACACAGACAGCCACTGAATTTTCCTCAGAGAGCTAAGACCTTCATTCCCGGCTGGATTTTCTGAAAACCCACTTGAGGTGTCGTACTGCCGTCCTCCTCATTTTGCCTCCTGCTGCTGTAGGTATGTGTCTGCCAGGTATTTCTGCTCTCCCTCCTGCAGAAAGATAAATTAAAGAACCTTTTTTATGGTCAACACAATGCAATCTTTCTTTTTGCACTCAGCATGCACAGTCAAACGTGTCGGTATTGTGAATAACAGAACATGATGAGTTGGAAAAAACAGTGCCACACGTAATTTTTACCACTTTTATTCTGTGTTCTCCTGCACCTTAAACGGTGTCAGTATTGATTTATGTATCTAACACCAAAAATAATCATTTATCAATCATTTAAGCGCATAATAAGGTACCTTATTATCTTACATATGTAGGCAAAGGGACACCTTGAGTATCATAAGTATCAAAGTAAACTTATTTCTTTAAGTTTTTTTGCCTTTTATAATGCACTTGTTGCTCACACACAACTACTATATGCCAGTTAATACCAGCTGATATATATGTTATTTTCTGCTTTTTTTCTTGGTCCCTTCCTGTTAAAAGATGTTTCTGATCAAACCTACATATGACCTACCCTGATTGTGCGGTTTCTACCGAATTCCATCACATTTGATCCTCTAAGTGAGGATTTAGGACACAGATTTATTTCAGCTTTTTCATGTGTCTCAAAGCTGAGCTGGATTTGTGAAATTAGCAAAGATCTATATGATTCTGCAAGAGGTAATAGCTAAATAAGGGTATTATAATTCTAGGCATGTTGGTAACATTTGCAGTCGACCTCCTCATTATTTCAGATACAGACTGTGCTTTTCTTCACTGAGCTCTTGCTTTTGGTTTCCAGCAAATCATGGACAGCCACCACAACAGCTCGCACTTCGAAAATGACACATTTTGGTTCATATTCAACTGCAATTTGGAGCTGGAAAACAACTCCCGGCGGGTTGCCTTGTTCCTGCTTTACCTGCTGCTGTTCGGTGTGGGTCTGGCAGCCAACTGCGTGGTTCTGTGGGTAAACTGGAGACGGCGGCACTCGCGTAGTGGCGTGCTCTTCTGTTTGCTCAACGTCACCTTGTCCGACCTGATGGTGGTTCTGGTGCTGCCATTCTTCATGCTGGAGACAGTCATGGATAAAGTGTGGATATGGGGTGCCTTCTTATGCAAATTTACACACTTTGTCTATGCCTCCAACTTCTACAGCAGCTCCTTCTTTCTGGCATACATGACAGTCGAGCGCTACATGCTGGTTGTGCACCCCAACTCAAGGACTGAGAGCCTGTGGGAGAAGCGGCACCGGGCCCTGCTGAGCACTGGGCTCTGGGTGTTTGCCCTTTTTCTGGCTCTTCTAGAGAATGTGCATGTGGTTCTCCTGGAGTGGAATGAGCCAGGGTGCTACATAATGCCTGAAAACAGCTACGACGAGTGGTTTGCCTCCATCATCGCAATCAGCTTGATCTTCCAGTTTCTTTGTCCCGCCGCTGTTATCATTGGTTGCAATGTGCAAGTGGCTCGGACGCTGGCATCAGTCAGGAACACCCAGGGGCGGTGTGACAAGTGGCTGCTGCATGTCTACTCCATAGTGTTTGTGCTTTGCTGGCTGCCCTTCCACCTGGTGCGAGTCCTCATGCTTGTGGACATCCAGGACCCCTTCCTCTTCTCCTGCACCATAATGGAGATCATCTTTTTCTCTCACAGCGTGGTGGAGTGCCTCTCACTCTTTCACTGTGTTGCCAACCCCATCCTGTACAATTTCCTCGATCAGCGCTTTCGGAAGCACCTCGCTCGTACCCTGGTGCTCACGCTCTCTCGGCAAGAGGGGGGGGGGCAGGCCAATGCCGCCGCTTCCCTTGATGGAATGGGAGTGGACCCTGCATCACCCAGGAAGGAGCAAGAACTGAGCAACAACAGCACAAGCCACTCCACTGTTAACCCCTGACGAGAACTTGTGTGTAAACGTGCATGTTTGCGGGTCCCCGGCCTCCATGCTTTCAATATTGTGGCACAGCTGCTTTGTGAGCCACTGGCTCATAATCATGTCTTGTATGTCTTATTCCATCTCGAGTGGGCAAAAAAGAGGCTTTTGATGAAGGATGCAGGGATTTCGCCCTTTCCTCGGTGATCAATCCTTGTAGGAGTTTGCTGCTTAAAAAGTCAGAAATATGGAAGATGAGAAAAGAAACTCAAAGCTAAATATTGTATTTCCAAACGTTTGAAGTAAGTTTTGTACAGTGTGCTTCACCCTGTTTGACTCAGTAGTTTATTACATTTGAAGAGATGTCACTGAAGTTTTAAAATTCTCTCCTTTTTAAAACAATATATGCATAAATGTACTGAACTTGTTAAGCATTTAAATAAAAACTATTTGATTCTGTTAGCATCATGTAAAGCCAATTGTTCATTAAACAGCCTGCAGAATAATGAAGTTGTTAATATATTCAGCCCTGAACATTTTCAGCTCTGAAATTCCAACTTATTCACTTATTTCTAAATATATGTTTTAAATTTGCCTTGAAAATTCCTGAGTTTGCAACTGAAATGCAGTAATATCTGAAATACAGATCCTGTAAAAGGGGATCTGGAGGGTCTGACCTCAGTTAATTCAATTTTCGAATTTCCAAGCCGGTGTGGCAGATTTATGTACAATATCACATACAAACTAGTGGAGCCAGAGTTCCTAAAGCTAAATAAAATTATTCAGTTATGCATTTTACACATGAAATGTGTAAATTAAAATACATTTTTACCGCATTTACATCACAATATTTAACCCCCTTGTCAAGCAGTGAAGGAGACTCAGTGTGAAATTGCAAGGGCCCCAGTTGAGCTCAGAAAACCCGATGAAATGTTTGCTTAAATGATTTGTTGCTCGTACAACGTCTATATTTCCCAGCGCAGTCCTGTGGTCAGTCCAGGGTGGATAGAAGATGCTTGTGTGATGGTTCAGACTAAGGACACAAACAGACACTTTTTTCCTCCCGTGTGAATTAATAAATAGCAGCTTAACTTTGTGAGTTTTCCCCAAAAAGCATCAGCTAAATGACTGAATAAGAAGATGAGAACTGACCACTAAACAGAGGCATGCAGTGTTCTTGATTTCTCTCTATAGAACTTTTTGCTGCTTTTTTAAAAACTTGGGCTTTCACTCCTGTTGTACACAAAGGTGTATGAGGGGCATCGAGCGTTTCTGCGATGTATCGTTAATTTTAATTCATCTGACAACTTGGTCTTACAGTGTTAGCTGGTCAAATTTATCGTTATTTACTCTTTTACAGGGCAGCCTATTCTTACTGTATGAATTCGAGATAAGTAAATAAGTTGTTTTAATTGTTTTAACAATTTACTTAACGCGGTCCTTCGCAGGTGTGATGTGAGAATGTGCTGATCCCGAAACTGCAGATGAAGCCCTGGTACGCTCGGTCACGTGCTTTGCTTTACAGTGCTGATCTAAAAAATAACTTAAAAAATATATTCTTTCACGCGCTGCACATTCGCTGCTTTTTCTGTTTAATTTTGATTTTATGTATAACAGTTAAGCATAACTGACCAAATAATAAAGTGTATAAAGAGTATTAACGGCTCGAGTGGAGATGGTAAAAGAAAAAGTGGATTTGATGGTTTTGAAATTTATTCTAATTTAATTTCTAGCGGGTGATGATTACTGTTCTGTTCCCACCTTCACGTTTCCCAGTAAAACTGTTTTTATGAAGTAAATAAAAATAAATTTGTTTTTGTCAAAGAGGAAGTAATGTGGAAGTAACTGCAAGAAATGTCCTTGGCTCGAAAAAAGTATAACAACGCAGTGGAATTCGAACCAAAAACCAGCAACGATTGCTAGGGGGAAAAAATGCTTGCTCTCCCCGCCGGAGAATCGAACCCGCCCGCGTCACAGGCGGGGATATTCACCACTATAGTAACAAGGAGTGAGCGTGAGTAAAATCCCCGGAAAGTGGTAATAATAAACCTCTCTTATTCTTCCGTTCGGTAATTTCAGTTTATTTACTCAAAACTTCAGCGTTTGCAAAAATTTAATTCCCATCTAGAATCCCTGCAAGAATAGTGGTCACCAGAAAAATGCAACAAACCACCATAACCGCAAGCCACCTTCTGGGGTGACGGAAGCCGCGAGTGAGGGGGTCTAAAGACCCCCACGCCCCCCCCCCGCGGTTGGCTCTCTGCCGCGTGACCCCACACAGCGGCCGGCTGCAGGCTGTTTGTTAACCTCCTTCACGTGACACCCCGGGAAACGTGGACCACAGTGCTGATAAGTCATTTAAAAAGTCGCCGAAAACATAAAAACGCAAATTAGGTTTTTTCCATACAGTTATTTCCCAGGAATTTAACCCTGCAGAAAATCTGCACCAAGAAATGGCAACAGAAACAGACAACAGAAGTGCTGCTCGACAGTCTCACATTTATCTTAACCCAGACTCGTTATACAAATGTAAGAAATAATGACTTATAGTGACAACTATTAATTTTACGTAGTGTGAAACTTCTACCTACTTTTTAGATTTTACACAAATAAATAACAGATTTTATGTAAGTAAGTGCCGGACCTGCTCCCCCTGGTGGAAGAGGCGGGAAACAGCAAAGAAACAATAATTCAGTTCCCTTTTCAGCGAGGGTCACATGGGGTCTGAACTGGTCTATATCCATCTTCAGAGGAAGACAGACATGTATATTTATTCATTTAGCTGCCACTGCCACTAGCAGCTTACACTACTGAGCTACTTACACATTATCACCCATTGATACAGTTGCGGAAGAGATTGTCCATTTACTGGTAAAACCTCTCATCACTGAAGCCATTTATAGGCTAACCTGCTGCTGTCTATCTGCACTTGCTTGATATAAACGTAACTTCAGTTGGTATCATGTTTGAAGGCTCAGAACACAGGGCAGACACATCCTGACCCTGTTGGGCCTTGTCTCACCTGAGCTGTGTACTCAAGAGAGCTTTGTGGTCCTTCTCTGAAGACCAGATGGCTCAGTCAAATCACCCAGACCCCACAGAGGTGTGTTTACTTACTTGCAGACATTGTGCTCTTACAACACTTTTATTCTGCTGCTTTTCATCATCTGATGTTCTCTTTGTGTACAAGTAGGTTTTGCACAAGAGTTTTGAAACCAAAAATTGTCCTTAAAAATATACCATACAGAGAGGAGAACAGCAGTGTCAGCAAAGGAGATTCCACATATTTAACATGAGAACAGGTTGTCCCATGTACATCAAGCTGGAATCACAGGTACCTCCTCGCTGCTCTGGGATGTGTCTGGTTCAGTAAAGACACCCGACTGACCCCAGGGTCTGAGCATTAGAATTGACAGAACTCACACTGTGTACAATGGCCATTATGTTGACAGTCCTCCTGGCACTGGTATCATTTTGTCTTCATTGATCAGCTGATTATCTGTAGAGATAAGGAGCTAGATGGTGGTTTGGTCACAGGAAAACTTTGTATAGGTCAGTGGCCACTTACCTCCTGCGCTGCAACATTAATACATCCGTGAAAAATGTATCAGACTTAATCTGTCTAACTTTGTAAGCCGAACCTCTTTAACTTCATTTTTATATGCACAATAAGAATTTACTGTAATCCCCTTGTGTTAATGAAATATTTATGCTAAGTGCTTCAGAAAAAATAACTTTAGCTGCTACAGCTTCTCCAAAGTCATAAAAAATGTCTTCCTAATTTTGGCTCAGCTTTTGCACTTGTCACAGTACTGTACAGTGCAAAGTGCATATTTTTATTGTACACTTCCAATCCAGAAACCTGTACATTTTCTTTCACTCCTGCAGGGAGTGAAAAGTCTAATTTGCCCAGTTGGGCACCAATTCAGGTTAATTTAAGGATTAGAGTCAGATATTTTTTTTTCCAAAATCCAAGTTCATATGCTTGATGGTAAATAGTAAAATATATATGCATCAGTTTTAATTATTTACATTAAAAATGGACATTGATCAACATAAAAAATATCCAGTGAAGAAAAATCACTCAGAACATGAAATAATTTCTCAAACTTGCTGGTTACAAACAATTCCTAGATGTTACAAACATCACGGTAAAAAATTAATATACATACAATACATATCAATAAAAATAGCAACAATGGTATTAATGGCAATATAGCTATTTATGACTACAAAGTTCTTTATCATCTAAAATACATTTTCTTAGCGAGATCATATTTAGCCTTCAGCTTTACATGGAAAAGGGCAGCAGTTGTTAAATGAACCAATAATTTTCACTGAGGTCTGTCTCACTGATGTTTATTGTGTGTTAATGGAATTTACTGTAGTAATCTGCACAGCTCACGGCTGCACCCCTATGAACGGTTTATGAAGACGGCCAATCTCTTTGGCAGATCTCATTTGGCTTGAACATGTGGGTTGTTCTCAGTTTTAATTTGGTTCGTTCTGTTATTTATTTTTAACACGTGCAATTCATGCAAATGGTCACTGCCTCAGTCTTAGAGCAAGAACACTGCTAAACAAAATTTAATCTCTGAGCATTAAATTGCAAAACTCAATTAACCACTGCAGTTTGAAAGATGGAAACTGTAAGGTGGGTAAAAAACTGCAACATTATCTTCATAATGTTTTAAAAAACCACCCAATACCTATAAAGTGTGAAAACACGTGTTTATAATACTCCACTTAATAACTACATTTTTATGTTATTCATTTTTCACAGGGTTCTGTAACCACATCACATTAAAGCCAATAACACACACCAAGCATCACCAATCCCAACACTTTTTTTTTCAGGCCTCTGCTACTTGCTGCAAGAACTGAGTAAGCAGAAATCAGAGCTACATCTAGGCCGGCAGATATCACACATCTGTGATGCTACCGTGGTGCAACAGTGGAGCTGATCATCTGAACTCAGCCATATGCTCAAAAAGAGTCAAATGTAAAATAGTTGAACTAAGAAATTTCCAGGGTAAAAAAGATCTTGTTTGTAGCTGTTGGGGACCTTAAGGACACACGGCACCCCACACTATGTACACATACACTCGGATTAAAAGGCAGCCAGCCGCTGACTGCAGCTCTAAATAATAGCCAGTGGGACAAGAGGGAAAAACACTGAAAAACAATGTGGAAAAAGCTAAAACACAGACTTCCGAATCCCAGTTCAATGTCTAATGCTGCATGTTGCCCTTTTGTGCAAAGATCATTCTTCTTTCAACCTTAAGGTACGTTGTACGTTTAAAATGTTTCAATGCGTTACATAACTCCAGCTGCAGATACAGGATTGTGGCAGTGAAAGATACACATTCAAAATGTATTGCTTTTTCATTTTGGGAGGAAACGCCTCTGTTTAAAACATTCGTCCATATTTAACATTCAACACTAAAAGTGTCATATTTGTCTCTTGCCTGGAGTTCAGACTGGTCCTTTTTTCTATGTGGTGCCGTGTCCATACCTTCATTGTTTGCGCAAACACTGAGGGCCACGGAGCTGAGCAAGAGGAAGTTACACAAACATACATACTGTACACACAACCATACAATAATAGGTGCAAACACAGTTACTGTTGTATAGTGCACTTCTGGTAAAATGGTCACTTCGCTATCCAGGAACTGTGTGCGATGTTGATCTTTTTAAAATTAAGAGAGGCCTCTCCTGGAGCTGGATCGACTCAGGCTGGTAGTGCTGCTCTTGCGGGAGAGACCAGGTGTTGGCACAGCCGGAGAAGCATCGCTGGGACATCCATGTTGGAGGAGGATGTCGGCGCACTCCTGGCTGCCTGCATGGCGCGCCATTGTCAGCGCAGTGTGGCCCTGGGAATCCCTGGTTTTCACGTCACTGCCGTACTACAGAGAGAGGTATAGAAAGAGAAATATGTTGGAATATTTTCATTCTAAAAATACAATATACACATTCAATTTAATGTTGACATATGAATGTCCACTTAAATGTTCCATCCTTAACAGATTTTTGGTTAGAGGTAGTGAGATAACACACACAACTGCACAGGCATATCTGAATGTACATAGCCAGGTCTGGTGATGCTACTGAGAAAAGTTCCGTACAAATTCCTTATGCAATTTGGGCATTTCATTTCAAAGATGAAATAGCAGAATTAGCAATCAAAGCTGAGTCTGAGTGGGACCTGGAGAAGGCCAGGACATTTGTGAACCTATCAGCTGAAGTTGCAGTGTCAGTTGAGAAACAGGAAGCCTCACCCAGACTAACAACTGAGTCATCACCACATCGCCAAGATGACATGCTGCATGCAGGGCAGAGTGCACCTGCTGGGGGGCACCCCCTGGTGGAGTGGCCATGGGGGCATTAATCTCCTCCTTGTTGCTGTGTGCAAGTAGTAGGAGCAGTCTTGGGAGGTCCCTCTGGATGACTGCTGAGAGAAGACTTGCTGACATGCTGCCCACATCAGCCAGGGGAGCAACAAACAGCTTCTGCTCATACTTCGCTCGAATCCATGATTCTCGTTCCTCTCTGAGAAACAGGACAGGTGATGTTACTGCACCAAGTTTATTATTATTATCTTACATAAAACCCATTTTATACAGGCCAACAGTCCTATCAATGAAAACTGTTTTTTTTCTGAAAAGGTACAGCACATATCTCCTGTTATAAGTAAAATCATACCCATAAATCACAGATCTCCTGTGTACTATTTATAGTGGTGAGGGTTCTTTGCCCAGCCTCCCATCCATCCTCACCGAGAGGCGTCCTGCGAGGGCTTCTGGCGTCCTCTGGTGCAGCTCTCCCAAATGTTGTTGGCCATGTGATTGCCGATGGCCGCGAGCACCTGAGTCAACTCACGTGGCCAGTCATCGAGGTCCAGTGACCGCACGCGCGACAGGTGTGTGCCCAGGTTCCTGTGAATGCCTGAACACTCGATGCAGATCAGTGCCCCAAGGTTGAGGCTTGCCCACGTCGGGTCTGAGAGCACAGAGCAAACCATTAACAGCAGGAGCTAGGAAAGCGTGACACTTCTCCCCCACACAACCACATACACAGGCAGTGCACATGATAGCCAACAGAAGGAAGGACAGCAAAGGACAAAGGAAAGCAAAGGACTCACTGGGTGCTCCACAGTCCACACAGAGACTGTTCCCTTTGGCATTCCGAATGGCCTGTAACGCCACCGCCTCACTCTGACTGTTCCTTCCAGCCTGTGGAGACAGATGATTGAACACACAAATGTGAGATGATCATGTGGACAGTCATGGCCTCCAGGATGTAGTCACACCTGACACTTGCCTTGTTCCTGCTACTTTCACAGGACTGCAGGCTGGCCAGGATCTGATTCTTAATGGCCTGCACCCAGGCATCCCTTTCTTCCAGACTCGAAGCCTCAAAGTTCCAGGTCTGACCCGTACTCGACACGATAGTGAAGTCAAAATTCTCTTCATCTGTCAACAAACGGACGAAGTTACATAAGGAATACATCTTACTTTTGGAACTATCAGCTTTTATAATTTAAATTGGTCAAAGTTAACACACATCCGCATCCATAAACAACAAAAAATGCCTCCTATTACTATATGCAGATGGGGACACAAGCAAATAAACACTCATCCAACACGAAAATATAAATTATACTGATTTCATGGTGAGGTACACAAAAAAACAGATGAAATTGAAATTAGTACAGAAAACAGCCATAACTTAAGGCTTCAGGTTGAATCTTCTTCTTTGAACTGCTGATGGAAACTCAGACAGAGAGAAATGAAAATACAACAGACGGAAATGTTGATGTGCCATGCAGGACAGCGTCCCCCTCCCTCCCCAGGCCTTTGGTACCTGTTTTATTAACATTTCTTAAACTACCAAAGCTTTTCAGCTTCCACATTTTGCGCTTAGCTGCCAAGCAACATTAGCAGGAATCCCAAGGATGCAGCAGAAAGACAAACAGGAGAAAAGAGAGGCAGTTGAAGTTGTTCAGGCAAAAAAGCAGCACATTGCAAAAAGTGTGTAAAATATTCCCTATTTACTACCAGGAAAATTCCTTTCACATGTAGTTTTGTTGTGTATTAGTGACTGTCAGGACTATAATATTCCTTCATTTTCTGTAATTTTCCTTCAGTTCAGGGAAACCATTTAAGACCTGTGTGACTCTGGTACTTCTCCCCTAAGCTGTTTATGGATGCTCACCTTCAGCTTGTCCAACTGCGGCATCTCCTTTCTGGTTCATGCTCTTCTTCCTCCTTGTCTTGCTTCTGGAAATCATCGGGGAGGATGGAACATGGTCTTTTGCGCTAGGAGGGCTACTCATGCCTTCAATTGCTGAGTCTGGGATGTAAGTACAGGGTCACATGCAAATAAGTGTTACTGATATGCATGTATATGCTGCATGAGTCACAAAACCATAACTGATTTGTAATTTCTAACTATGCTATTTCAACAACAATGTACACTGTACACAATAAAGCACTGAAGACAGTGTCACAACAATGCACTCCCAGATGGACAATTGACACAGAAGCACTGTAACAACCTGCCTCAGCGGTGTTAATAATGGAGAGCTCCAAAGGCAGAGTTGTGGGAACACAAACTTTATTGTTGTGTGACATGATTGACAATACACTCGCCACAGATCATTGATTTGTAATAAAGAGGAAATGGGAGAATACACACCCATGCTCTGGGACTTGCTGGACAGTGAAGAAGGGCATCTCTGTACCCCCCTTCCCATTCGGGTTGGAATGACACCATCACCTCCAAACCCCTCTTCTACAGGCAAAAGACTGTTAGGAAATGTTGAACCTGCAAAAGTGACAGCAGACATATACTGACACTGTAGCTGATACTGCAAAACACAGTCTGCTTCGCTGAAATAAAATACATTCCCATTCCTGTTCTGTAGCATACAGTCCATACGAATCTGACCTGCACTAGGTCCTTCAGAGCTTGACATGTCCTTCACTAGTCCATTCAGGCTTGCTGGTGCCCCACAAGGGGGCACAGCACGGGGAGGGCGCTTCCCAGGCACCTTCACTGTCACGCGTAGCAAGTCGATCTCCTTTCCATGGGCATTCTGCATGTACTCCTACCAGGTCATAGGGTATAGGTTAATCCTGAAGGTGTCCACCTAGGTCCCACTGCATATGTTACACAAACTACAACACAACAAAAGAAGCTCAGAAGAGTTTCTGTTAATATAAAATTAATCAGGCTTGTTTTAATTTTACATAAGGAACATTTTGGGAATTTTGTCAGGGTTTGAGAGTCACTAAAGTAATACATCTGAGGTTAAATATACTAAGTAAATTTGCTTAGCTCTGTGAAACAGAATCATTGGCTTACATGAACACTTGAGTGGTAGGATAAAATGCCCCCACTGGAGAGAGTGACAAACTTCTTCTTCCACTCCTTGTTCAAGGAGTTCCCACTCTTCTTCAGCAGAATGCTCTTGGGGTCAAAGGGAGGCACATGGTGCATGTCAGCAAGCAATGGATTAAAAGAGGACAAGCAAGACTGAGTCTGAGTCCAGTGAGGTGCTGGCATTACAGGAGGAGACCTCACACACTGACCTGTTTAATGGGGATGGACCGTCCACTGCCTACTTCTCCCTTGCCCTCAGTGCCCTTTTTCTCTGAGTCATTGCTGCGGGCATTCTGGGATGAAGTAACAGCGAACATTAGGGAAGAGAGATATGAGGTAAGACTAAAGTGGAAGGCAGAGTCACCAGTCACAGTATTGTCAAATTGGTCTGCAAAAAAAAAAACCTTTGGAAGACATGGAGGTGAGCAAGTGAAGATGAAGGTGCAGCAGTCAGGAGGTGGCAGTGGATTTGCCTGGGGTTTGTTACTAGGAGGATATGACTGGTTGAGGAAATCTGAAGACAGGTTTCACAGCAGTGACCAGTTTACTACAAGCTCTTAAGGGGGGCCCAGGCGATACCGTATACAGACTGAACAGAATGAGAAGAGGACACAACGGGATACGTTGAGCAGAGCAGAAAGAAACATAGAAGTGCAAATAAAAGTCTGACCGTGAAACGTGAGACCCGCTGACTAGATGGGTTTATCTGTACTCTTGGGGTGGCAATTCCTACTCCATCTCCTGCCAAAGACACCTGCAAATCTCTGCGGCTCACTACTGGTGTGGAGGGTAGGGACGATGAGTAATCACTGCTCTGACCTCCGTTGCTTGCCTAAAGGGTGGGCAAAGAAAGATAAGGTGCTATATGAAAAATGAGCAGGAATGCAGGTGGAGAGTGTCTTTTGTCATTACTCTGTGGTGGCACTTGGAGCCACCACCAACCTCTAGTACCATGGTGCTCCAGATCCTCCAATACATTGGATTCTCCGGAATCATCTTGAGAGACCCCCTAATATGACTGACCAAGTGGCAGACAATCACCTACTCCGAACTGATACCTAGCAGAGGTGGTAACCATCTAGCCTAGCTCATTCCAATCATTGCACTAGCAGACTATGGGCTCCCAGGGGGTTTGTTTTCTTCACTTTCAAGTCAGTTAGGAGGTTTTATTTTCCTCTTCTCTGTTGCTGACTGTCTCCTTCCTCATTATGAAGAAAATGTTTAGTGACATCAGTATATCTTTTATTTCCTTAAGTTTAGAAGTGCACTTTTGTATTTGGTTACTTTGAATTATTTTATTTACTTCATAGCTTTATCTGTTGTTCCTATTATTATTATTATTATTATACAAATAATAATAATAATAATAATGTCTAATTGTGTATGATGGTTCCTTTTATATTAACTGTATCCATGAGAAGGCACTCTGAATGTATCTTCAGGACAAAGCATTAAAGAAGAATAGCGTGTCTTGTACTGTATTATAGAGGTATTCCAATAATTTCATGGTTGCCACACCACTGTTTATCCATAAATACTATCAAATTTACGCATTTTTTCAGCTGGCTATTTTTGTGTAGAAATTCAGGTTATGTACCATTCTCAGGGGAGCAACAACAGGGCAGCAGCAGCTACTGATGAGGAAACAGCTTACAAATCAGTGTCTCTAACCTTTATGCATGTCAGTACTAAAAAAGTAACAGAAGTAGTTGAGATGTCCCTTTGAGTTGTTACCTGTCCTGGAATGGATCCTGACACTGGTGTTGAACCTCCCGAGTGACTGGGAGAACTGGGCAAAGATTTGCAAGAGGCCTGTAGGGCAGTTTGCTTCTTTAATCCTGATATCTTCTGAGCAGCTTTGAATAAAAAAAAAAAGAATGAGTTGCATGGACTGATACATGGACTTCAACATCTATCATAATATAACACTTTTCCAAATGTTACACAGAAAATTAACTGGCACATGTAATAAAAGCTGTTTCATCCTTAACCTTGATACATGCATAGCTGAGGAGAAATGATCTACTGAAGTTACCACATAATGCTTACAGTCTAAATTCTTTATCAGAATATAGTATAAGCCTGACAAAAATAACACTCCATAATACGGATTGACAGTAAAGAAGGGTCTAGAAGGAGCTGAGAGTCACCCTCAGTGAAGACACGATTCACATTGAGTCCGTAGGTGGCACATGTCTCATAGTACACACAGCGACGCAAGTCGCAGCAAAGCTGGCGTACGCGGCCATCATCAATCACACGCGGATTTGTGCTGCTGATCTTGTCTGGTTGAAAGAAGACAATGCTGAGAGACTGAAGGGAGACATTGGGTATAAAAATAAAATTGAGAGACAGCCAATAACTTTTATTTAAGGCAATTAAAAGTTAAAATGGGCTTTTTTTTGTAAGCTAGTGGTATGAGATAGTGTGTAGCTCCATTAGTACTAAGTGCATATATTGAAAAACCCCCAGTGATCTTATCTGATGAAAAAATGTGTAACTGAACTAAAAGTTTTCCTGTCAGAGAAGAAATTTGTTGATTCTGAGGCCAAAAATATTATGCATTGAGTGAGTGAGTGAGTGTGAGAGTGAAAGAGAAACTGTCTGTCTTTGGTTATTCAGTTCAAGGATATGTGCACCTCAATGCAGAAATGTGAGTGAAAGGGTAGATGCTGCTCATGATGGTGTGGCTATTACTTTGTCCCATAAGATGAGGTGACAATATGGGCTAAGGTACCCTCTTACCCTGTGTAGCCACTACAGTCAATGGTATCTCAGCAATGTCACGGTAAGAGCTCAGCTTGCTGTAATTTTGGTAAACTTCATGGAAACTGTTCTCGTTCTCCAGGCTAAACACCAGGATAACAGCGTCCACCCATGTACTGAACTGGAAGTGGTAAAGGAAGCACAGAGTGATGTAAGAGGACGTATGACCGGGTAGAGTAGTCTTTCTATATTATTATTATTATTGTTATTATTATTATTAGCATACAAGAAACATACAATATTAGGTTTTATGCTAAGCTACTTACAATTATTTAACCATTTACACAGTCTGATCATTTGTACTAGAGCAATACTGGGTAAGTACCTTGATTAATGGTACTACAGCAAAAGCATGATCTGAAGGTCTTTCAAGTGGAACAACTATGCAACCATTCCATCACAAAGTGAATGAAATTAAATATAAGTTCATAAAGATAATTTTTTTTTTAATGGTCAATGTGAAATTTGCAATTGAGCACACCTGTGCATCTGGAGGCCCAGACTCCTCTCTGATTAAGAGCAGCTGACTCTGTCCATCAATCAGAACCTCCTTCTTGTACCTCCCCCCTGGCAGCCACAGACAGACAGTAGAAACATCAGTCTTATGACCAAGCCTGACACATGCCAGTCTCAAAAAAACTGAGTGCAGTGTCTACCTTCAGGAGACTCCAGGGGTAGGTAGCTTCCTGTGATGTACCTGTTCACCAGGGCTGACTTGTTGCTGCGCAGACTGCCTAACACCCCCTGTGCAGACAGAATCCTGTGAGCCCAGCAAACAACAGCACAACAGCACTTGTGTGCACAACAAATCACTTTTTTCTCAAAGTGTTTATCCTACTCATTCTTAGCTTTAGACGTTTTGAAGATTACTAACTTTATCCAGGCATTACCTAATTTGCTTGTAAAATATATGCACTAAGCATGATCTATTGTTAAAAAATTCACAACACTATTACACAATTATTTCAACTGCTCTTATTCATATTTAGCAGACTCCTCTCACCACCGTGACTTTAAAACGCATTCACATTAAGTTTAGAGTCACCAACACCTGAAGCACATACAAACCCACAGACCAAGAGCTGCGAGGCACCAGCACCGAACCACCATGTCACCGGTTCCTTCTAAGTGGAAAAAAACAAGTATCATCATCTGCAGTTTAATAATATAAATAGACTTTAGCTCACCAGGCGAAGCTCTGGGACTGAGCGACTCAAGGTCCACTCCTGACTGCTGGAACAGGCTACTGTATAAGAGAGACAAAGAGGAAAGGAGAGTGTTGAAAATAGGGTATATCTGTATGCAGCAGACAGGAGAAAGTACATGAAAGGTAAAAAAGTCTTTGAATGATGTTACATTTTGAAAAAAAGATGGTTTTTTGGCATAATAAATTTGAATAATAAAAACCTTTCCCCCATGGTTTTTAAAACAATTTTTGAAAGTGTGTTATTTTCTCTGTTTCATTGACCCCTTTTGTTCATGGCAACCATTAAGTTTTTATACTAAGCTATTTACAATGAGTTTTCCATTCATAGAGATGGGTAAATTTTTCTGTATGGATTAAAGGTAAGTCCCTAGGCATTGGGTGTTACAGCAGGAACACAGATTTGAATGCAGGACTTTTTGATTGTTGAGTGAAAGCTCTAACCGCTATGCTACCAGCTGCCCCATAGATAAATATTATGAAGACCAAGATAAAGAGGAAGCTGAATGTAAAATCTGGTTCAAAAATGTAATAGACAAATAGTGACGGTAAAATAGTTATTACATTTTCAGAATATTACAGAGAATACAGCCATACTGATTGACATCCCGGGTGCTGCTTGAAGGTGTGCACCCATTTATAAATGACCTTGCCTAAAGACCCAGCTTTCAACGGCTAATTAAAAACACAACATGTTTGGCTCGCTGTTTCTTTGTGCTTGTGAGGTTTCTGCCTAACACATAGCTGCGTCTTTTCTTGAGTATGAAGTTCTGCATTGCCAGACCAGCATCCATCAGGCAAAGCTGGCCTCTGCTCAAGGTCCACAGCAAGTGAAACTTTCAAAGTCACAGAATGTCTGATGGCACTTCTGCACTATTTGGAATGGCACTGGGGGTTGGCATCAATGAGAGGGCTCCATATGTGTCCTCACACAGGCCCAGATGGTGCGCAGTGGGAGATGAAGGGGGAGGAAGGAAGGTAAAGGAGAGCATAGAAAGAGGTGCAGAGGAGAAGTCCAAATTAATTGCATGTGCTCCTTAGGTGCAGGACTGGTGAGGCCCAAATTCATTAGCAGCTCTGTTTATCCTACCTGTGAGTGTGTGTGTGTGTGTGTGTGTGTGTGTGTTTGTGAGACATAGAGTCCATACACGTCTGTGTATCACTGGGAAATGTTGTAAAAATGACATGCCCTCTAGGTTATATTCATACGATAGTTTCAAATCCTTTCTGTTCAGATTTCGCCATCTCCAACTCTGTCAGTATGCTTATGGATGGCCCCCTAATCGACATCAACCTCCTGCTTTAAAATCCTTTTCATCGCTGGCATGAAGTCAGAGCACACCCACGTACTGACTAACAAACACTTATTCCATGAGGCAATAAATCTGAATGCATGTTGCTGGAGAATCGTCCAGGTCCACGGGGGTCAGTGTTCTCTCCCAGTCCTTAATAGACGGTTATTAAAATCGCCCACTCGCAAATCATGGATTCTGCTTTCCACTAGCCGTGCAAACAAGAAGCACCAGGATGCATGTTTCACTTAGAGAAACTCTGAGTTTGACAGGTAACCCTTCTGTTAAGATATAGTGCTACTGTATAAAAACAAATAGGGAGAATTAATAACAACATATAAATCCATGTTACATTAAGAATATGCTACTGCCTTTTTGATATGATTTTAAAATGCAGTTAGAGATGCTGACAGAGGTAGTGCTGCACAGGGGAGAGGGACCCTCTGCTAGGGTTGAATGGCCCTCAGGGATGTACACACAAAAGCAGGGCTCTGAAACAGTGTGGCCTGTAGTGCAGCAGGGTGCTGGGGTGGGAGATTGGTATCTATGTGCTAAGCACTTACAGACACACCCAACACAGCCACATGAACTCGACCTAGAAACAGACAAAGGGGAGGGTAGGGATGACCGGCAGGGAAGTTGCAAGAGTCACTTCCAGTGATAGGGGACCGGCCCATAACCAGAAACCCCGCCCACTTATTAGCCCTGTTTAATATTACCTCTCCAGACAGTTTTACCCAAACTGGCGACATTCATAAACCGTACTTACAGCTGGAAGTTTTATTGGCACAATAATACAAAAGTAGAATATGAGAGTGGAATTCTCCAATAACTTGATTTTAAAAATTTTATCTAGGTCTAGATTACAGGTCCACATCTTAATAAAATTACACAGACACACAAACTGACACCACCTTACTACAACTCAGGGTCAGTGACACTTGCTCTCGGAAAAGCTATTAAATAATTTGGCTGTGTCATGTAAAAACTGTGACAATGAGGTCAAGCTAGAGTTATCAGCAGACTGCTTTACTCCATTGCGCAACAGGTTACAGGAAAGTATTGACCACACCTCAGCACCATTAATAGACCTTTTTTTTGTCATCTCAAAGGAAAAGATATTTTTTCATTTTTCTCTCCATTCTCCACCCCCTCTTTACTGTCCACACCGGTCTCTCATTTCAGTTTCACGCCACCATCCAACAGGCATCTTTCACAGTCCTCTGTTGCCATGACAACACTTCCTCCAGCAGCTGCCTTTCTCTTGCACAACAAAATGAACTAAAACGACACAAATGCATACAGAGCAGATACATGTCACTCATAAAACACAAAGCACCAAAACACACATTCATGCAATACACCACATATCTACAAACACATGATACAAATACACAAGACATGCATTTAAAAAAATAAATAGTCATGCTAGAAGATATTACATACACTAACCCTAACCCACAATGCATTTGAACTCAACATTCGTAATATTATGTTGTGCAACAGTACAACAGATTGGTGTGTTCTAGACAGTAACTGCTGCACATTCATCCTTCACAGATGGTGCTCATAGTCATACTGCAAAGACAAGTAGGGTGACATAATTGAGTTTCGTTTAAATAGAAACTTTTAATACAAAGCAGGAAACAGCAGGTCTTCTCCAAGCTACCTCCTTCCATCTTTTTTCTGCTACGATTGAGGACGGCTCTGTTTACCGTGACCTTCGATTATTCATACAGCACATATTTCTCACAAATTATGCAAAGCTCAACACCACCGCAGATAGCAACTTGCTACTCCGATGTAAATTATGTGCAATCTCAAAATGCAGCTGGGTTTACTTTCTCTTTCTGTGAGCATGACAACCAGGAGTGCTATCCACTGTTGTCCATCACCTCCTTCACTCATCTCTTTCCTCCCACGGACCGGAAAGACCTGGAAAAGCCCCTTTGTTCCCTATCTGCTGTAATTGTGTTTCCCTCACTCACAGTAGGCTGGGCATTTGTGCCAGTTGTCTGAAAGTGCTTTGCTAATATTAAGTGGCCCCTGTATGTGTGACAAGTATGATCCTGGTGTTTCTTCCATGCAACTGATCTTGAAGGTCAAACACTAAATACATCTGGGTCTCCTTATTTACTTGACTGTGGATGCACAATGCTAAATGCTTTATTATTTTATTTTTATATCACAACCGTGGCACAGCCTAATCCTAATGAAATAACTAACCACAAAGAATGGACAATCAGACAATGCATTATTCTGAGGGAACAAGCAATAAGCTTCCTGCAAGCAGAGAGCATCAAAGAGAAGAGAAAGCACCGGGTGATGTTAGTGTAAAGGCATCTCCTCATTGAAAAGCTGCCCATTTCTGTTTTTCCAAGGCTGAAAAAAATGGGCTACCTACTGCAATTTTGCCAGAATTTTGACTGTTGGAAGATAGCACTGTTCAAACTAATAAGACTGACTACCTACTGTACAGTCATAAAGGCTGGAAAAAATGAGCTTTAAAAAAGTGTTTCACTCGAGCGCATGACTGCAGTCTCTAAATAAGTAACACAACTGGCTTGGTTTCTTACATTACCTTTTGACAGTTAAGTGCCTTTTTTTTACTTGAGAACTGTACCATAAGCTCTAAAATACAAAAGCCAGTTTCCACAGCTGAAATGGGCAAAAATACTGTGGCATGAGGTTCACTGCAAGGCAGGGGTACATAGTACATAGTAGCAAGCTGATAATCTCAATCCAACTTCACACAATGACTGTTAGCATCAGGGGGTCAAGGATTGGGCCAAAGGAGCATCGCTTTGGAAAAAATTTTTCTCTCCTCATTGGATTTTATCTTCTCATTGCATGTAGTATCTGAAAACCCTCTTATTGGCCACTTGGGTAGCAAAAAAGTACCGTTGAAGAACAACATACACGATGAACTAAATGTATGGTGGGGTTGTGGTCGGAGGAGGGGTGATTGGGGTTAAGTTTGAGTGGCAGTGATGTAAGAAGGAACAAAGGGAGGTCCTACCTTCTTCTTCACTCGATTCTCTCTGGACAGACCTATAGAGAGTGGGCGCTGTAGCAGTTCCAGATGGGACAGTGGTGCTCTTGGCAAAAATGCCACTGATGAACTTGAGCATCTTGCGGTCTCGGGCAGATGTGCGCGGCGCATGACTGTGAAGAGGAGTGGGACCTGTGCTGACAATTGTCTGGCTTCCTTGGACCCTCCACAAGTCATCGGACAGTGAGTGCAGATCACTGTTGTCTAGGGTGCGACTCTTGCCTTTGTGTGGGGGCTTTAAGGTCAGGCTGACAGGTCCTGGGAGTGAGGTGGAACCAGTCTTCAGTCTTTCTGCTCTGGAGTTGTCATGTGTGACGGAACCCCCTCTTCCCATGGTGCCAACACCAGGTTGAGATTTTTCCCTCCCTTCTCCACCTGTCCATGACACCCGGCTAGACCCTGATGTGATGGCTGCTTCTGATTTGGTCCTCAGAGTGTTGCCTGTACATTGGAGGCTCTGGGAAAAAGCAGGGATGCTGCCCTTGGACTCTTTAAGTTTCTGGTGGTTCATCAGACTGCTGGAGTCTGTCAGTAGGGCTCCTGGCCATTGGCTGATCTGTAGGGGAATATTACACTGTTGTCGACCTGCTTCCACTGGCTTCAGGACATGTGCTGTTCCTCTGCATGCTTCAGGTCCCTCTTCTGTGAACATCTCAGGTCCCATCTTATTTCCTCTTGCCTCTGCCCAGCCACTTCTTGCATCCCAACCTTGCAGTTTAACTTGTGTACCATTGTCTGTAAGCTCTCTGCCTTTGGAGACAACACATTGCTGTCTACGTCCCTTCTTTGCTCTGTTCTGTTCCCTTTCTGATTTGGTGAAACTTTCTTTCTTCTCCTGCTGCAGATTCTGTTCTTCCAACTGCTGTGCAGATGTTGGTGGTGATTTTTCATCTTCCTGCAGAGGCCCACCAATGTTCCTTTGTCTGATTTCTCCTCCCAGAGCAGCAGCTCCAGCCCACTGGGCCCCATCCTCTCCCTCTCCAAGTGCCTCAACCTTGACAAGGGTGAGGGAGATGAGGTAGGTGGTACGTCGGTGCTGTGTTTTGGCTTGGCTCATGTGCTCAGGCTTCAGCTGATGGATTACAGGTGTTCGGAGCAATGCAGTATGCAAAAGACCAAAGCAGCATGCAATTGGAATGGAATATAATGTGATAATACACAAACAATCATGCGGAGTTATTAATTTAAATATTATTTATCAAATACTGACTCAAATAGATTAATCTAGGTTTGTCAGGTATCTAGAATTATTTCTTTTATTATTCCCTGTCATACACAAAACATATGGGCACACTAGACAGAGATTAAGCTGCTGACTAAAATGTTGAATTTTGCCATAAAATATTAGGAAAGTGACAAACACTGGAAGGCACCTGAAGTTCTCCACTTTCCCTTATTTCTCTTCATTCTTATGAGTCTGCAGAAAGAGCTTGGTTTCCCACAGACCCGCTTTGCTTAACGGTCGTGTTTCCTTTAGTATGTCCACCCAGGGATCTCCCTCCTCTACATGAAAGTAAGCACAGAAGTATATCTCTTCTCCATCAGTGTTGATCACTGCTCTTCCTTTCCTCTACTGAATACAGAATATTTGTACCATTGCTCTTTGATGTTGATCTGCAATCCTCTTAGAAAAGTAACTGAAAACCAACCCAACATACAAATACTAAGTCCAATTTCAAAAATGAAACAATAAAGAAAAAATAATCAGCAACAATCAAACAGCATGAACGGATGGACTAAAAAGCAGCATATATGACGTCTCCCCTGGGAGTGGACTGACAGGGCGATTCAAAAGGTGACATTCCCAAATGAAAGAACGTAGGAATGTAGGAAGAGGTTTCACAGCGATGTCTCCATCTTCGGCACCGTCTCCCATCCGTGCATCTTCTGAGTGTGTCGGGCAATTAACAGCTCATTAATGTCAGCTTGCAACGAGATGCCACTCAGCGAGCTTCTCACATGGTGAAACCCAGCATCCTGGATGTCAGTTTGCAGACAGATGCACACACAGGTTGCCCTGGAACAGCCAGACAACAGAAGCAGGAGCCCAGGAGGGGGGTATTTGTCTTCAGTCTCTCTTCTTCGGTCTCATGCTTGTCTGCTATTAAACATAACGGAAGGAAGAAAGCCTCTGCCTTACTCCCTTCTATATCGCCCTACCTCCCCGCTCTGTCTCACCCTCCCCCCTCTCGCACACAAGGCAGTATCCAGGCAGTCCCTGCTCTCTCACTCTCACTCTCCCTCTTTCTCTCTCACTCTCTCTCTTAGACTCTCCCAGAAAAGCAGGAGAGGAATGATGCAATTAAGAAAACAGGCAAGAGTGAATGTTAGGTTGAATTATGGGAGTGAGGTGGCAGGATCAGAGGGGAAAAACAAGCAGGTGGCTAAAACAGAACAGAATGACATAGAGAACGGAGCAAGGGACACTAAAAGACAGTGAATAACCATAGGTGGGGGCAGAAGGGGAGGGGACAGAGGGGTGGCTCTCTTTGCTTCTGCTGCAGCACCGGTTTCAATAGAATTAGTCACAGCCGACGAGTGCGGTGGTCACAAAACCCAAAGCATCTCCCGTTCTTCCGATTGGCTCCTGTTGTAACCAAGGGTTGAGGGTGTCCTGGCCATCCATGGTGGCAACCCCCCTTACCTGTCCCCTGTCTTCTGCTCCACCTCCAATCTATTGATTGGTTTCTCCCCTCTTTATTGGTTCATTTGCAGGGACTCACTGTAGACCCAGACACAGAGCATACATGTAACAAAGAGCATTCTGCCATTTCTTCCCCAACAGACAAACCAGGCCAATGTTAAACGTAAAAATGTCAGTGATGTAGACAAATGTGTGTCACAGACGATAATGTATTCTGTGCGTCCATGTGGGGTTGGTTTTTTTGGGGAAAGCACGGGAATATAAATGTGTCTGGATTTTCACATTGTGGTTCAGCTCAGCAGGTTTTGTTCCATTTCCATCCTAATTGGATCAGTCTGTAGTTATGCATGCTGACAACATAATGAATTCACCAGTTAACCTTCTAGTCGGATTTACAGTGTGTCAATAAGACATGTACACATTACGATGCTGAGAGACTCTTAATCATGGGCTTGTGTGTAATGTTATTAGCCCAACCTGGAAGAAATGATACCCCTTCTACAATGGTTTACTCTCTTTTTCACTCTACTGACATGTCCAGGGCCCAGACATCCTGTCCAGAAAAGTCATCACACTAACCTAGTTATCAGCAACATGTTTATTGATATTTTCCTGATTCCTTGTCTAGGAGGCATAATAATGGCAAACTAACTGATTTGTTCCTTGAAATGAATTTCTCTAGTGGGTAACCTGTTTATTTCATGTTTATCTTTGTGCAAAAGCTCCTATATTTACTTTAAACTGAATAGGGAACATCAATCTTTATATTGTGAGCTGTAAACTGACAAATTTAGTTGCTGTATATTCCTAATTTTCAGTCAGTAGTGCATTATAGTTTGCAATATGCAATATTTGACATGGAATTAAATCAATCCTTGAAAGAAAATTGCATAATAATGGGCAACAACATGATGATTTGAGTCTAACCCTGGTGACATCCCAAGGTGAAGCTCAAAGATTTCACGGGCATTTTACATCCTGTGCATTCCAAAGTAAAGTGCTGAATGCTTCTGAGTAAAAAAAGAATGCATGCTAAAGTTTCTTGACTGTCCTCTGACACCAAGATAACACTGTGCAAACAAAACCTGGTGCTTTGCTGTTTCACTACAGTCCAGATGCAGCTCCTCCAGATGCTCTAATATCTTAACTCAAAGGTGTCATCAGTACAGAACTACAGTACAAACCTCATCCTCAATTTGCAGAATAACTGCATTCTATCTCTATGTGCATGTACAGCACTGGAGTTCTGAGGTTGATCACCTGCCCCTTTTGCAGACTTAATGGATATTTTGCAAAGACAGAGAAGCCATTATTATATAAAGTGCTATTTAACCTTTCCAGCTACCTGTTCATAATGTAGGTCTGGTGTGGTATAATGGATGAGGAGAATAAATTGTGAGTAGTGAGATGATGGTTACTGACCACTGAGCAGAGGGAACAGAGCAATTGCATTTCTGGCAGTCAGTGACTGGTCACCTTCATAGTATTGATTTCTTTCTAATCATGTCAATGAAATTAGCTGGGATTATACCTACCACACAGGTGTCAAGCATGATATGGTAAAATATGACACAATGACACTGAGTAACTGGCTAATACAAAGGGAACAAAGAAATCATTAATATCGGGAATACCAAAATATCTCAGACTAACACAATTACCATAAACCAAAGTTTATAAGAGAAAACAGTCAAATGACTTCTGCAATAGACCCTAGTTTGAAGTAGGGAGAGGACTGTGAACTTACCACACACAAGGTTTCTGTGGTAACACGCAAGGCCAAGACATAAAGTTTAGTATTTACTTGTGAGCACTGAGTTGACTGACATAATAGTTATGTTGCAGTATGTGTTAGGTAAGTAACACAAAGAAAGGGTAAATGTGAATACTGAATTAGAGATGGCAGCTACACGGTGGTTTATGCATGTAAGAGCACAAGAATTCAGAGGGTTTTGGTTTGCTCCTTGGTTACAGCATATGAGTAATGAGAATTTATCAGATTTCACACATTTCTCTCGCCTGAAACAGGGTATTTTAGAACATGACAGGACAGGTTACACTGATCAATTTTCTAGCCAGCTGGGGTACCTTTGAGCACTACTCTGAGAGCAAGGTAAGCCTAGAACAGGTATTCTTTGGAACAGTGTGTGTAAGGTTTAACATTCTATAAGTGTGAGCCATTCTTCTGCAACAAATGCCAATTTTAACATAGAACCAAGCATGGCTGTAACTAATTTTCTGTGTGTTTAAATCTGCTCAGTTCAGTGCATAACAACACTTGGCAAGTAAAGAGTCCTTTTTTACGGATATAAAGGAAGTTCCTGTGAAATGAATGGATGTTTAGTGTGACAGAAACACTGGCCTCTGACTGAGGCTGAGTACAAGCTGGGAAATTACTAAAATGACAGCATTGTACTGATGCAGACAGCAGGAGGAAGACATGTGCAAGTCAAGGCAAAAGGCATGACATGGCCAGTGAAAGAGTGGGAAGAAGCTGAGCGGAACACTAAGAGAGGTGCTCTCTCAATCTTGGAGGAAGTGGGTTTGTGAGCAGTTGAAGAGTGGCAGACAGGAAACAGCCCAGCAAAACAGAGTCCTGCAAGTACCACAGCACTGCTAGGGGTTTACACATCAAAGAATACCTGCATAACAGGCAATAATTTAATGTCCAATGCTTCTCGACATCCGATAATAAAAGACAAGGCCTCCACCACATATTTTTTCCAAAGTACTATGAAATGCTAACTAAAAAAATTTTGTATACTGCCTTAAATCAAATGACCTCTAAGGGGGGGTAACTAAACTGTCTTGCTCTCATTATAAGCCAGTTCAACATACATACATTAAGATGCAGGTACCACTTGAAATACGAGTCTTTGACTTAAGAATTTTTCGCACATGTGAGTGAAATTATTTAATATCCTTTACCAAGTTGTACCCAAATGCAAAGCTGATTTTTGTGTAACAAGAGCCAAGCATGGGGGAAATACTGTTTTGGTAATTGCATCTCAAATTTACAAGATCTCATCTTATGACCTTAGTGACCCATTAGACCCCTTAGACACCCATTATGCATTCCAGGAATGCATTATGCTCATAGGAATGGGGATATGTGTACTGAGCCAGTCACTAAGTCACTAAGTACTTTTGTGAAAAAATGAAAAAATGATTAGGAAGACCGAGCAAGAGGACCATAAAAGTGAAACCCAGAACCTTCCGTGCATCTTACAAAACACTGGCTAACATCCCCTAGACACAAATTAATACATATTGTCATTGCATATGACTCAGTTTAAAAAAAATACCTCACTTTTTTAGAGATTTCTTTATCTACTTGTCCTTATCATGGTCACAACAGTCCTGAATCAATTCTGGAATCACCGGTTAGGAGTTGTAAAACCAAGATACGTCCATCTGAATCACACATACTGCAGGCAATTTACCATCACCATTTAACATGAAACACATATCTTTGGACTATGGGGGAAACCAGTGTCCCAGGAAGAATCTCATAGATATGGGGAGACCATGCAAACTGCACAGATTGAGCTAAATGTTAACCTACACCCCTACAGCCCAGGCACTGGGAGGCAGCAGCTGGACCAGTACCTGCTGGAGTACTATGCCACCCAGAAATGTCAAACACAATTACAAAATATGAAAAAATAATCAGCAATGAAATGAATGCCTTCAACACATCCATAAAATACCACAAGCAGCATTGTTTCTGGATCTGCCTCACTACTACACCCAGGCCATAAGCAAAGCAAAGTATCCGTAGTTATGGTTGCATGAGTCACTTCACACATGCAATCTTTGTTGTTTGGGTTCACCCATTCATGCAACGGACTGATTATTTTAACACTAATAGATAATCTTTTGGATTCACAATGGGATGCCATTCAGGGGTGGATCACGCTAGGCTGTTTGGCTAGAGTCTGCATCCTCTATGCAAATATGTTGGTGGAAGGCTAAAAAGTTTCTGACAGCACACTTTGAGGCATATTTGTCTGAAGTACAACTCACGAACAAATTATTAATAGAATGTCTAGACTTTTTCTAAGCTTTCCTTGATTTAAGAAGATGTCTGGTCTCTGGGCTCTGTTGAGTTCTCTAAAGTTGATTCCCATCGAGAGGTTGCTATTCCTAGCAAATTTCTACACTCCGCCATACAAAGAAAGAGCTCCTGTAATGCCTGTGTTTCTGTTTTTGTGTATGTGTGTATGAGGCAGTGCAACTAAATGCTGTAAGCAAAGTCTATTTCAGACACAGAAAGTAGCTCATGCTAGTTTTAATATAACTAGAGCTATCAAGAGTAGAAGGCCATGATGTACTGATTTTATCCTCGTAATTTTATGATACACTATGTTATTTTCCATCCTATTCAATGGCCTATTATAGCAGAGTACTCCACAAATAAATTGTCTTGGTAGAGGTAAGTTATAGTAATTCCTTGGAAAGGAGCAGTTGCTTAACTACTATGCTGCAAGCAGCCCATAACCAAGGGTGTTACTGCTTGTTAGGTCGAGTGGGCCCAAAAAGTTATAGCTGAGTAGTTATAGAGAGGCCTGCTTGAACATGGGGAGGACACACCCCCCCCCTTATATCTATGTCCTTACACAAGCATAATTGAAAATGTATAACTGTCTTACAGACTCAAAGGTCAAACATAAGTGTACATCAGTAAGGCATTGTTTTGAAAATAAAAAGAGCATAAAACTTTAGGAAACCAGAGCTCATAACCAGAAAAGTGGAGATGAAATCTCTGCCATTACATCAATTTACCCATATAAATGAACAAAGTCAGCATCAGCCCTGGATCAGCAGTTACAGCATCAGTGTACCTTTCTTTTAAAGAACAAAGTCAAGAGAATACAGAGTAGAAACTCTTCAATTGTTTAGTTTCACTTAACCAATGCTTTTTAGGGAAGCAACTGTTCTGTCTGTATACCTGCAGGTGGAACACATTTTGTTCATGCTTAAAACTTAAACAAACTTAAACCAAAACTTTAGAAAATATAAAATTCAGTGTCAGACTCTGACACACTTAGCAAAGAAATATATTTTAAAGCACCGGTCTACAGTTGAAGTTCTTTCTGTAAATATGTTGATGTCCGAAGTGTTAACTTCCGTGTCAAAAATTGACATTTGACCTACGCAATAATTCAAAACAGTTTTGGGGTGTCTGGAGACCCTTTTGGAAGTTATTAGACAATGGTGTATGACCCAGTGACCCTCTGAAACCATCTAAGCCTGTGACAAATAAAAAAATTACACCTCATTAATATAGTAGATAACACAATAAAATTAATATAATATATGCAATTTAATATCTATTTCAACAATACAACATAAATGTTTTTTTTTACCCTGTCCTATAACTACCGCTGAACCTTGCAGCAAGTTCTGGCTACCTGAGAGCAGCAGGTGCGACCTTCAAGGCATCTCCACACCGACTTCACTGTGATAGTGAACATGTTCCTGTGGGAGAAGCAGCTGCGGACACAGAGCCGTCCTTACCTTCTACCTTTTGCAGGTAGAGCTTGAGAGCAGAGCGCAGCTGCACATCATCCACTTTGTCCAGCTGTTTGCGAAGCTTGGCCACGGAGTTCTTAAGGGTTTCGTGTCGCTTCACCTCGGCGCGGACCGCGCTCTGCTGTGACACTTTTGCGACGCTCATCCCCCTCGCGAGACGGACACCTGCGACGACCCGCGACCTGCCGCGTAAAACCGCCGCACTGGCCCCTCCGACAAGGGCACTGGTTCAGTTACATTAATAATAACCTGCGCAAAAATTCCGAAGCCCTGACAGGAGTGTGGACACAAGGAGCTTTCCTGTTGTCTGCCTTCCGACACCTCCGACGAGTTTACTTCCTGATCAGCGCGTGCCACGCGTTTTCTTCATTCTTTGCACGTCAGGCGCTTTAACTATACAACTTAAACTTATCACCTTGCCTTCTTACCTTAGTGATATATACCTCCTTTACATGAGGATAAAACATCTTTCGGTTGGCTCAGTATATTGTTGAATCGGTATCGACCACAGTTCGCGCTCAAGTTCTTAAGGATAGAATTTCTTTATATTAATGCTGTTCTTATTAAAAAGAAAACTATCGATCCTGTAATTTCCTGCCACTTTTTAATGCGTACAACAGAAACAGATAAATAGCGCGCTTCAGAAAAAGGAAGTTTCCTGTTGTTTCTTAGGAAACAGACTTATTTTAAATGATCTCTGATGATGGTAGTTAAGGAGTGTATTTCTCTAGAGCGATTTAACTCGTACAGTGAGGAGACCTGCAGATGGGTATTCCTTTGACCACTGAGTGTTCCCAGCACTGTATTAGTTCGCTGCCTTAAGACCAAAGACAGCGGTACAATACAGGGGTCATGGTGAAGGTGAGGAGGCATGTTAGCACGTCTCCTGCAGTCGTGTAATATGTAAAAAAACAGCTTTTAATTTCGCCTTCTTTCCCCTCAGTGATGATGAAATTGTAATCGTGACAGAGCTGTTTACACTTTTTGCTTATTTCTGAACGCGTATTGAAGAGCTTAATTTGTCAGTATATTTTAGAGATGCAGCTAAAGTTGAAAGTACACTAACACGCATCTGTGTGAGCTTAACTGTACTATCATCATACAGACACAGATCATCACTCCTCAATCATAAACTGCTCAGCAATTCAACTTAAGGAAAGCTGCTTTGCATCTCTAGGAAAAAGAAATTTAAAATAACCAGGATTTCAAATGAAAAGATATGTCTTGTATTTATTGTCTAGTTATTAGTTTTGTTTCACTGGTGTGTTTTAAATTAATCATTTTGAGAACTGTGTTTTTTTAGTTGGCCCCCACATTGTTCTGTGTTCTGTAGATCATCAGCTTTACTGTGCAAACTTTCTTAAGTTCTGCTTCCAAGACATCCTGTGCCATAATAAAGTTCATATTCGTGGGAGTCCTGCCTCATAAGCCCTTTATTGGTAATACTGCAACTGACCACATCATCAAGGCAGGTCATTGCAAAATAATTTGATTTTTAGCCATTTTAAATTAGTTTTCATTTTGATGTACCTTATGGCACAGGGTCTCTTGTTTTTTTTCCCACAGTCCAAAGACAAAGGTTTCAAGTGGAAGTAAATGTCATTCTAAACTGCCTATTGTGTGTACATACGTGCTATGTATGTTGCTCATACTTGCAATCCACATTACATATTAATACATTTAACAACATTTCCCATTCAGCATTTTATTGCCTAGTACCCTCTGCTTCTGGGATAGGCTCTGGACCACTATGACCCTCTTCATGATAAGCAGTTCTTGGATGGATGGATAACCAAATTTTAAGTATGTGATTTGAAAAATTAATGTGTACATAAAGAACAAAGGAACAAACAAACTGATAGATAAAGAGATAATACAGCTATAAAGGTTACCCTCTTCTCACCTTGAGCTCAGTGATTCAGAATAGGCTACAGATCTCCTATAAATAAAAATAGATTTTTATGTCTTTGAACAATGATGAGGTGACAAATAAAATGGCAGAGCCCAATGGCCTTTTTACTCCACGTGCAATTTCAGTTTATTAATTATAGTGCTTCAGTTTTCATTTGCCAGTGCTATTAAAGGCCGATTTGCTTCAAGTAACTCACAGCTGAAAGTGAGTCCCAGTCCAGCCCAGTATGAATGAACTTCACGCGGCCCCATTTGTGCAGATGGGTAAATGATGGAGAAAGTTTACTGCAGTGTGTCTTCTGCAAATCACTTTTGATGAAGGTTTCAGTTAAATTCAATATAAACGTATTAGTTGTATAAACTGTAAACTCAACTAAAAAGTGGCCACACGTTGGTATATTTTGTGCTTGTTGTTTTCAAGTTAATAAAGGATAGTGGCCTCTGACAGCCCGAGTTCTTCCAAGGTAGGTTTTGAAACAAAGTGTCCGCTCATAGGGGAACTGGCTGATGAAATGGACTAAATGGGATAAATACAGGATTTACGACAAATTTTGAATTAATTTTATAGTTTGTTGAGGATTTTTAACCGTTGCCATAGCTATATAATTTAACTGAGCTGTATGGGGACAGCAGGGGACGGCAGCTGAGTTTAGGTCACGTGACTCGCAGTTGATGACATCATTACGGAAGCCGAAGAATGTTCGCCGGTTCGCTGACGGAAGTCCGTTTTACATTTAAAGAGGCAGCAGCGGCTCTTAGGTTTTCGAAATTAAAGTGACCCAAAAGACTTTTTTCCAGATATATAACTCCAGTAAACATTTTGAAAATGGTGTGTGGAGGATTCACGTGTTCGAAAAATGCGCTTTGTTCTCTGAATGTGGTCTACATGGTGAGTAACAAAAAGGCGACACTGTCCTCGTAGAGGCTCGTTCGTCGGTTAGGAGCTGTGTTCACTTTTTTCAGAGCTTTTCTGCACTCACATGACCGAGATCTGAAACTAATGTGATATTTCCGACACAGTTTCAATAACGTTAGAAAAGCTAACGTGCTAGGCACCGTGTCAAAACTGTAATGCGAACGAGATCCAACATATATCAACAAGTATTCAGCATAGGATATGCAACAGAAGCTAACTATGTATCTGTTCTGTTCAGGTTATATATCCTACGTCTAACAACTTGATATCGTGCCTGCGTAAAACTTATGAATAGTGTTACACAATTTTTGTCGTTCGTTTTAAATATTCGCTCATGACTGGGGAAATGTTAGAAGAGGGAAAACTACGCCTCCGTATTAAACGGTAGTTTGTTAGTGTGTGTTAGCTTAATACTGCTTCCTATATTGTTTTATAGTGTATACACCAGTGGAAGGACGTGTTCAGATGTCTATCTGTAAAATGACTGTTTATGGACGACTATGAAATGCACGACCTGTGACGTCACGTCCTCTTAGTATAAACCATATTTGATATTTAACGTTCTGTTTACATCGAAATAATTTCCCACCTAAACACACCTTCTCTGACTACACCTTTAACTTGTTTTGTTTAACTAATTGCAAATATATGACAACACTCTTTTAAATTACTAGTGAGAAATAAACTATTAGTATGAACAGTAAATATATATGCATATACTATTTGCAAACCAGCAGTCAGTTTTAGTAATGTATACATTAGTTTGTTTTTCTTGAATTTACAGTTGGGTTTAAGAGCCACAATATTGTGAGTTGTGATTGCATGAACAGCAGTTGTAAAAGTTCTACAGTTCAAGGATTTTTCTTGCATACTGAGCTAATTGCTATGATCTTGTTTGGAGTCATGGATTTGTATACTTTTTAATTTATCGTGCACAGTATGATTCTTGAAGTGTCAGAGTGCATAGTGGTTGGGAATGCTATGCTATTAAATCAAATGTATTATGGCACACTGCATATTCAAGTAAAGTCATGAATTAGCATTTTTTTTCCTCTTGCCTGCACAATATAAAGCAATGACACTTTATGTATGCTGCCTTGCATTCTTGAGAAAAAAAAAACCCATCTGCACTTTGGCAGTATGCTTTCTTGACATGTAGTGTATTGCAGATGTTCTTAGTATTCATGATTTGTAAGCTGTATGTGAATGTATGCATAATGGATATTTGTCTCTGTGGTGTTTCTCTTTTCTGTTTCTCCTGATTAGCTGGTGGGGCTGCTGCTGATTGGGGTAGCAGCATGGGGAAAAGGATTTGGAATTGTCTCCCGCATTCACATTATTGAAGGAGTGATTGCGGTGGGTGTCTTCCTGCTCATTATTGGCATTGTAGGCCTCATTGGGGCCCTCAGTCACCACCAAGTCATGCTGTTCTTTGTATCCTTTCTTAAGTGTCTTAAGGTGTGAGACAGTCAATTGAAAACCAAGAAGATTTATTTTGTCCAAGATTATAGTTTTTTCTTAACTGTCCATAATGTATTGCTGTAATATGTATTTATGCTCCTAATAATTTAACTGATGTTGAACAAGTCTGCTTTGATTTATCCCCTATGATTCATATTTCCTTGACTTACTCCTCAGTATATGGTCATTCTCTTCTTAGTCTTTCTTTTCCAGTTTGGAGTTTCATGTTCCTGCTTGGCAATGAATCGAGAACAACAGGTGAGAACAACTGCCAGGTGCCTTCATGTTCCTTTTCTCTCTGTTCAGCACATCTTCATTGATATTCTAAAGTACTTATTCTTTCTGCCATTCTTTCTCTCTGTCAACTTTGGCTGTTTTTTTTCATCCTTTCTTCCACCTGACGTTCTTCTGCAGGAGAAAGTCCTGAATGCCACATGGAGGAGGATGTTGAATAAAACAAGGATAGACCTGGAAAATAATTTGGATTGCTGTGGACTGTTCAACTCCAGTGAAGATGCACAATACATGTCTGATCTTAAGTTATGCTTAGCTGTAAGTTCTCTTCATACTTGTATGCCCACTGCTTTGTGCCAGCTTGCTAAGTTCTTTGCATGTAACAGTTTAGACAGTTGTGTTGCTGTGTATAATGTATTTCTGAGCTAAAATCTATTTAAGATTTTTTAAAAAATCTTTTTAAAGAACAGACATCTGTGATTCTTAAATGGATCAATTGTAAATCATCACTTAGTGATGCCGTAAGTTTTATTTTGGAGATGAGGTGACAGTTGCAGTGTTTTTATACAATGACTGCAGTAAATATACAGTATTTATCTGATTTTAACCAGTATATGTCCATTAAACATCTTTATATGTAAAAGGCAAATTATTAAAGACATTAGCTGCTGTGATTTTGAATGTAAGATGATTATGTTGGCTTGGGGAAGTGTTTTTAACATTTGCTCCCAAATCACCCTCAGGACTGTAAAACTAAGAATAACTGTAAAAACTGTGGACCAAAGATGCTTGAGCATTCAGCAGAAGCTCTGAAGATACTCGGTGGAGTTGGTCTCTTCTTCAGCTTCACAGAGGTTAGTTTGCTGTACCTGGATCATAATACTGTACCATGTTTGCAAGTTTTTTTTCTTTTGTTTGAAGAAGCTTCAGAAAAGATGTTTTATTTAACATGCCATATGATTTTTCTGTATTCTTACAGATATTGGGTGTATGGCTTGCTGCACGTTATAGGAACCAGAAAGACCCCAGAGCAAACCCTAGTGCTTTTTTATAAACCTGCATCTGCACATGATGGATGCTTCAATGAAACTTGCTGGTAGAATTTCTGGCACCAGAAAAACACACGTGCCACACAAGAAATGCATACACTGATCGTGTTGTATCACGTACACACGGGTGGATCATCACTTTACAATCTGTCATTTTGTACTGAGTCCATTGCTTGTATATGCAGACACATTCATATACATAAAATGTATGTAGTACAAACATTTTGCTAATGACAAGTACTGAAAAAGCATATTTACACATGCAGGAAATTGGTGTGTGTACTGGTTCATCAGCATTTTGTTGGTACAGTAGTACCTGAGTTTTTTGTTTGATAATTTGTTCTTAACTTCACTCTGCCACTGCCTGATTTTAACAAGAACTGTTTTTCTTCCTGAATTGCCACTCAAATACTATTGGCCTATTTTGCCTCAGTCTTGCCCTCCTCAGCATAGGCTGTGTTGCCTTTCTCAAGTGATACCTCAAGGGTTTTTAAAAAAAAAAAAAAAAAAACTTTTTCCTACCTGTTGGGCAAGTCAAATAGATTGAACATTTTCATTTGAAACTATTTTGGTGTTTGATAGTTACCAGAGTATAAAGGTCATGGAAATTGCTCACTTCACTTTTTTGCAGCACTCAGATTATAGCTTGTGAGCACACATGAAATGTCAGCCATATGCTTTTTTACCTGCAAATTTGCCAGTGAGGTGTAATTTTTTTCATATTTTGCCAAATCTTTCTTTTTCTTTTTTTTTTTTTTTTAAAGTTTAAGAGACACGAGGAAAAAGTTAAATGTTGAGGCAGTGATTTGTTGATGTGCCTAAAAATTCTGGACAGATGACTAATGATAGTTAATGCTATGAAGAAAAGAAGATAATTCTCATATGTCATATGTATTGCTGTTGCTATTTCATCAGAACTGATCAGATTTTTAGTTACTGAATACCAGATGTGCAATGTTGTTGTAGGTGGTATAATGGCAATGTTTAATTTCAGCATTTTGCCATATCAAAGGTCTTTTGTGGTCATTAAAACTATTAAAGCCTTGGTCCTTTGTGGCAGCAATTATTTTGAAGGATGGTTCATTTCTACTTAACACTGAGACTAACCGTTAATTTGAAAGTCGTTCCCCACAGTAATCAGATGTTTCAACTGTAGATAAGTGATGTCGATTTATACCCCTCAGAAATATAGTGCTTTACTCCATTTTGACTGGTGACATGGAGTTTAGTCTAATTCAACAAATCTTTAAGTAGGACTCAAGTTATAATACTAAATCTAATCTAGTTTCTAAATTTGAACCACAGCAAATTTATGTAGCATATTATATTACAACTGAAATGATTTAAATCTTACTGAAATTAAAGTTGTATAAGCCTAAGATCACGTTCGAGTGCCAGTACATACAGACTGAACAAAATGTCACATAATGAGGTGTAATTTTAGGTTCTTTGTTTAATTCTCACTAGTATTTAATATGTATTGTGTAAATCCTCACTATTTGGTTCTTGTCTGCTTATGAGGACATGCCATAAAATCTAACTCAACTGTACATCAGCATCCAGTAATGTGCATATGTATGCATCAAAATGTTATGACAATTTGGGTTAATATAACATTTTTGGGAAATGTGCAAATGTACACAAATGTGACATGTAGGGAGTTGTTTGGAACAGGTATTTTACAACAGATGTGCTTCCTGACATCAACCCTCACTAGGGACCTGTAGAGAGGGAGCAGTGTCTGGATAATTGGCAATTACTGTTCCTCTTTTTGCCCTGTCTTTTAGTTTGATTTACCAGGGAGTTACAGAATATGTAATGCAGTCAAGGGTAGGACCCTGTCAGGTTTCAGTACATGCAACTGTAAACAGGTATGGACTCATACTATGGTCAAACATCTTGGACCCCAGCATCCATATTGTATTGGGTGTACTTGGGCATCCAAAAAAAAAAAAAAAAAGATTACACCTTTAATTATAAATTAGTCTATCTTGTAATTGAGCACAGGAAGAAAACATAAGATTAGGTAAAATTAGAAAAAAATGCACACGGTCATTCTACAGATACTGGTACAGCTGAACTGGGTATATATCAGTCTATAACAAAGAATATCCTAGGATAATGTAAAATATCCTATTTTAGTAAAGCCTTTGATCACATTACTCACCCTGACATGAATACACATTTTTATTTATCATTTTCAAACAAAACTTCCAAGAAACATTTTTCTAACTTTTTCACCTCTTTGATTGAAATAATCTTAACAGGTAAAAAAAGACTTTGAAAGCAGCGTTTATTAACCATGACTATATTAATACAATGTACTGTAAAGTAAATGTACTAATAATCATGTTTTGGTTCCACTAGTAGTAAGTTTAGCAAGGAAAGACAAAACAGCAGCAAGTAAATGAGGGAAGGTTTACAAATTATGAAAAAGAATGAAATTCAGACACAGCCAGAATTGAAACAAAACAGTGGCATATTTCATCAGTAAATATTTGTCCAGAAAGCCATGAGTGCAGTGCATCATGCTGAACAGAATGCATTAGTGTTTGTTTTTATATATGATATGTATTAAAACAATGATTTTGGACTGTTAATGATGCTTAATGTTTGGCTGTTTTTTTTCCCCCTCAAATCTTGGATTCAAACCCCCTCAAATTCACATCTCATTGGTCCCACTGACAGGGTGTTTATTGGCATTTTCAACGTCCTTCTGTACTGTCCAGCCCTTCCACTGCATTTCAGGGGCGTATGCCTTAGAAAAAATAAAACTGGACACACCTTTGTCCAATATCGATAGCACTTAATGTAAAGGCAACTAGTGGAGACCTGGTGAATAATGATGGGCTGAATCCTGAAAATACTGGCATGAATATCAGAATTTTCCCTCCGCCATATAGAAGGCTTCAGGTGCCTTTTCAAAGCCCTTTTTCTAATCCATCCCTGTAGTCACTTGCTTATTTAACCTTGCTGCACTCATAGGCCACCTCAACAGTCTTGGTCACACAATACCTTGAATCATTATGTCAGTCATCCCTCCTGAAAATAAGGGTGATTGAGAGCGTTCAAGGCCGAGATTCTTCGAAGAGGATCAAAGGTCAGCATCTCCTGGGGCGAAGAGCACATAAATACAACAGTGAAAACAAGACAGCGTGAAATACACAATCCCTTTTTTTTTTTAAAACTTTAATCCATTCCAGAAAAAGGTTCAGATATCAAAAGCCTACTTCCAATTATTTCAAAAATGCAAAGATAATTCATTCCTAGCCCATCCAAGCACCCAAAACATCAGTAACTACACAATTAAACCCTGCATACAGTACATTTCAGATATGAATTTTGTTCATTTCAATTACATAGCAGTGGATGAAATAATGAAATTTGTTTTAAAAAAATAATTGTAGATCATTTAAAGAAGGCTTTTCTAACTCTCTTTGCTTCTACCTTTTACAGTTTCTGTATAAGCTTTTCAACTTTTTTGGCCCCATTTTGACAGAATAATATTTTCAAAAATAGTGTAAAGGCAATTTCCTTATAAACTACATTATTTCCACTTCACCCACACTGCTTTCTAATTGTTTTCAAACATGCTTCAGGTAAAATTCCTTAATGGTGAATTTTCAGTTTGGACATTGAAATTTTGTTATCAAATACCAAGAGCCGTTACAGCAAAAGGGAATGAAGAAACTCTGGATACAGATGAATTAGTGTATACTTATCACAGAAGTACTTCCACCTAAATTATTAGGCTTAAACTAATCATTTTACACATATTGTTCTCATATTAATGAATGAGCTGTTATCGATTCCTTTGTACAACGTGTATTATAATGCCAGATACACTAAGCTACTCCCAGTTATTCACCCCTTTTATTCAAAAGAGCAATGTAACATACACATACTCATCCACTGACAGATTCCACACACTATGTGAAATTGAGTCACCAATTCATGCAAAACAACTTTGGGCTGTGGAAGAAAACCCACGCAATATACATGTATATAGACAAGACCTCAGGAACCGCCTACTGAGTGTTCACATAGCATCCACAATTAGCTAAATGATTGAACCAGCAAAATAAAAATCATATCCTAAATTTTACATCTGGGTACAGACAGAAATATGGGAAGACTTGTTTAGCTTTTCTACACATCATGTTTGCCGTACAATGAGTATTTCATGAAAATGCTTTCTACTTTTTGGCAAAAGCCAACATTAAAATGTAGATCTTCTGATCACGATGCTTCCTTTGAGGGTCACGTGTGAAATAGATGCTTTTTTGCATGTGTGGAATAAAATATTTAAACCTGGGCTTAGGTTTAAAGCTAAATGCTATAGTCTGTCAACATCACTGTAATTTGTCTAAAAAAAATTCTTTGCCCCTGATGTAAAATCATACTGCTGCTGTGTTTGCAAACCACTCTTCCCACTCTAAAGCAGTTATATCACCATACCTTCAACAAGTCTGCTCCCTGTGAGCTGATCTCAGGGACACATTCCTTGATTGGACGGGGGCTAACTGGAATGAACATGTTACGTGACAGTGTGACATCAGCAGGCCATTCCTCCTCTGGTGGCAAGCCAATCACACTATGAACATCAAGAATATACAAATCAACCAAAAAAAACTCATTTTTTAAATAATCCATTATTAAAAACTGCTGGTCCAATGTAATTTGCAGTTCTCCAGAGCCTATTCTGGCAGCACAATCACACACAGCTGTTCGCACACAAATACACAACACAGGCAATTTAAATGCATCAATTCACCTGAAACATGTCTTTGGACTGTGGGAGGCACCCTATGCAAACACAGCAGAGACTGAGCTGGATTCAAACCCAGAGCCCAGAAGTTGTGAAATACCAACACTCCAGTTACCACGGAGATTTACATAATACTCACTCAAAAATCTTTCTCAGCTGGTCTACTTCAGAATCACCACAGAACAAAGGCCTATGAGAAGGGTTAGAGAATTGAGACCGTAAGTCACGCTGCAAACAACCGTACTTCTACTAGAGGAATCTATTCAACAGAGCAGTTCATTGTCTTTTGTGTACTGCAGTGTCTGTTCTGCACTGGGACTATGACCACATGCTGGAGGGAGATCATTTGGGTTTGGGCTGACCCTCCCTCTTCTGCTTGTTGTGACAGTTGGTCTTGAGCGAGATTGATAAAGGGCTTTTGGACTGGTGGCTTATCAGTGGATGTGGTCAGTGGGTGCAACACTTCAGCTGACCACATGATGTCAGCAGATCAACAAACAATCCTTAAAAGCTCATGTTTGTGCCAACACTTAAAGAGCCAAAACAGACAGACAGAGAAAAGAAATGTATATAATACAACATTCAAAAGCCTTTATAACATATGCCTTTTTTAATATCGGACTCACTTGCGTCGAAACATTTCTGCAAAGATGCAGCCTGTACTCCAAACATCGACAGGAGTTGCATAGGAGGCCTGTAGCAGAACTTCAGGGGAGCGATACCACAAAGTGACCACCTGATACAGAGTGGGGATATAATGAGCACATATTGGGCCATGAGTGTAACAGTACATGGTGATAAAGTGTAACAAACAAAATTTGAATTGGATTGTCTTCTGAAGCATCTAAGGATTGACAAAAAAACTTGATGCTAGTCCAAGGTTTTAAAAAAGGTTTTCTGCCTTAAATTCTAACAATGTCACCTAAAACATAAAAAAATGCACATTTCTCACAAAGGCTTCCTTGATTTCACAACTTAAGTCTGGCATTATGTTTTACCAGAGGGAGTATAAGCTGTGCGAGTTCCGAGTAACGCTCACCACTGGAGTGAGGGCCATGTGACAGCTGTAGATGCGAGCCAGGCCAAAATCAGCCAGTTTGACCTGCCCTCGACTGGTGACCAGAATGTTTTCTGGCTTCAGGTCACGGTGAAGAACACAATGTGAATGAAGAAATTCCAAGCCATGTAATAACTGATGCATCAGGTCCTGTAAACAAAGAAACTTGCTCACTGACAAACTGAGCACATTGCATAGCTCAGCCAGAGGATGAAGCTGAATGGCAGCAGGGCAGCCTACGGCAGCTTTAACTCTCAATAAGACCTCTTACTCGTATCCGCTCGGGTGGGAGTCCAGGTGCAGGTGCCTTGTTTAAGTAGGTCTTTAAGTCTTGGTCCACATGCTCAAACACCAGAGTTACTTTGGTTTCCTGATCTGTTCGAAGTGTGGCACATACATCCATAAGCCTAGGAAAAAAAAAAAAAAAACTATTTTGAGCTGGAAACCTTACAAATACCTGGTCTGAACTTTACACACGCAATTGAACAGACAAGTTGTACATGAAAACACTGATTTCTAGAAAAATAAAACGTATTTAATGAACTCAGGTGCAGGAAAGGCTGAATATCAGGCTTTCTTACTTGACCACGTTGGGATGGTCAAACTGCTCCAGGCGCCTCAACAGGGCAACCTCCCTCACTGTGGAGAGTGGGAGTCCATCCTGGTCTGTCTGGACCCGCACACTCTTCAGTGCCACAAACTGGCCGCTTTGCCGGTCCCGTGCCTTATACACTGTCCCGTAGGCACCTCCACCAATCTCAGCCACCCTCTCATACTGCCTCCCACACTCCTGTGCCATTCCCAGCCTATCAGAAAGATCATACTGGTCTCAGAGAAGCCCAAACCTGCACCAACATTTGATTTACTTTAATATATTTAAATTATTTTACCATTTCATTAGTATTGAGTGATAGTATTACAGTCTCAATCACTGAGCAGGCCTTACTCATTGGGACTTCATTAACATACAGGACTTACATTTATACTATGTCATAACTTAGCCAATTAAATTCACAAATGAGGATTTTTCCTAAATTAGAACAGCACTGTCTCACTGAGAATTTCACCATGGAAATACAGTTGATGGAAAATCATACATAAATACACAGCACAGTCACTGGCTCCTCTTTCCCTTCCTCATCTCTTCTTTGTCTTTAATCTCTCCTATTCATCCTTATATCCATAAACTTCACAGTGAGCTGAATTACTAAGCATGGGCTGGAGGGAAGAGGGCGTTGGAATCTGACCTGATATCCAAAGAAACAATAGTTCAGTCAAAAATACATTCCGGAGACAAACTGCAGCCACCCTGTGGAGAAACAAGAAAGAGAGAAAACCTTTAACAAGTCATGGAGAATTAATAACAAAACCTGCCTTAAAACTTCAAGAAAAGATAAAGCTTTCTTCTACATTATAATATTCAGGCATCACAGCAGTAAATACAAAGAACCAGCCTTGCAATAAGTTAAAAGTTTTGGGGGGTGTAAGACTTTAAATGAAAGGCCAGGGTGGCACTTTCACCAGACAATCCCTTTTTTCTCTGAAATTATATTCTCACAGCCAATGGTAGAAACTGTGTGCGTTGAAATTGTTGGCTGGTTTTATATAATCATATACTAGCGTAACTGGGAGAAAAAAAAACTCGTGGTATTTTGGACAAAGAGGTAAGTGAGCCTGTATCTGACAGGTAAAGGCAAACTACTTCACGGACATTAGAAAGGTGTTGCCTTTAAGGCTGCTACTTTGTAACCTGGATGTTGCCAGTTCGAATCCCATTCCTGTTGTAGGACTCTTGATGAAGGCATTTAGCTTGAACTGATGCATTAAGAATACCCTGCTGTGTGAATGGGACAAATCGTGGTAAAGTTGATTGTTTGGCACTGGAAGTAACCTTGAAGAAAGGTGTCAGCGAAAGAAACGTTAATATTGAAAGCATGATGAAGGCTGAAGGGTCGAAAATGGGACGAAACGGAAGTAGCTCCTCGACACGTGGTGCGCGTTCGCGCCGCTCGTTTCTTTGTTCATTAAAGCGGAGGCCGTGGAGCCTAACAGAGGTGTTCAGAGCCCGATGCTCATGCACAGCTGCCCTGAACGTGACTTCAGCTCTATCCAGCCAACAAACACACCACAGTACCCCTATATAAACTTTGCACGTTAATTATAAACAACTATCACACATTCGCAAAGTGAAATAAGTAGGGAAGACGGGCTATCAAAATGTTACTTAATAAACTGTAATATTTACGGTATCAATGACATCAGCAAAGCTAGTTAAGTACTTGGCGTGAATATGTTGAACTGTTCACTCACCACGCGTCTTTTCCTTTTCTTTGCACGACCAGCTACGTCCAGCTGCCTCAATTTTTGAACGAAATCATTTTGTTCAACAGATGTCGAGTATCACTACGCAACCGATGCAGGGTGGTGAATACTCGCTGTATTAATGACAGCTGCAGTTGCAAGGTTTCTCATTAAAAATTTACCAAACTTTAAGGCCCGACTTTACTTTTCTCACTAAGCAATATAGTTGAGCGCTTCCTGTTGAAGGAAGGCGGAGTCAACACGCCCAGTTCATTAATTTAGCCAATCACATCTCACGTCCCACAGACCCTTCCCCCCTCCCATGGCTTGTTTCGGCTGCTCGCGCTGAATTTGCCCGAAAACCTCAATCGGTTTAGTCGCTTTGTTTACATATTTTTAGTACTGACTTCGCTATATGAACAATGCATTTAACGTTTCAGACATATTGTCCAAATCTGTATTTAACAGTTTACTAATTAAACATGGTACTGGTAAGCCCTTCCTAAACCCGCTAAATATAAATATCGACAAGGGGAGTCAAAAGTCATTTCTAAATTAATTTAGCTTTTCATGTGTTGGTGTGTTCCTCAAAATAATTGCGCAGTTGTATATTATTATTATCTTACATTATTAATAATAATAATAATAATAATAATATTATTATTATTAATATGAACAGCTCACTAACTTTGCGCGCCAAAAGAACAGACATCAGATCCTCCGCGCCGTGGCGCGCTCGCGCTCCAAGACGGGCCTCGTGGCGCTGACTGAGCACGTAGATCCTGTCTTCTCTCTGTAATACTGCAATTGGTGGAGAAGCGCGCGCCCTTGTTGCTAGGCTCGCCTGCTGCTCTGCCTTCCTGGGAGAACCCCACATATTCCAGAGAAAAGCAGCAGGGGCGGCATCACGTCTGTAACAGAAAAGATTCATTATTTAATTGACTTCAACACACATCATTCCGCGGAAAGGTTCGAGCATAAGTACCATTTCCGGCATGTATAGGTTTACCCTGTTAATAGCGCCATTCATTCGCCAATTGTTTGGGAAATCACAAATAATTCACAACGACCTGCAATACTACTCTTTCCTAAGGGTTTTTGAATGAATTCGATGTAGACCACTGGATGTTCACAAACAACAGTACAAGACTTTTAAGAACGAAAACCACTATTTCGAAAAAATAACATCTGCGCATGTGTGTAAAATGTTTGGTTTTTTTGTGTGATTGGTTCTGTGGTCCAAAGCTCAAAATTCGCCTAAAATTATAATTCGTGTGATATAGTGCGAGGGAAATGGCAAGGTTAAAATCTGTTTTTTAACAATAGTAGATGAATGTTTATTGTAATAACCCGCGTCGACAGTGTTACTGATAAAGAGCTCCAAAGACAAAGTTATGGAAACACGAATACAGATTTGATGTGAGTTCCTTCTCTTCAGTGTAGTGTCTAAATTAGCAGCACACTGACCTTCTCTCCTTAAGTACAGATAAATAACTCCTCACACAGCAGTTGAACCCACAACCCTGTAACCATCAGGCTGTTCAGTTAACCACAGCACCATAGGTTACGGACATACGAACTTCATTCTTGTGCAGCATAACTGACAACACACAGCCTTCGAGTCATTGCCAAGCCCTGGACTTCCAACCATAGTTGGACACATCAACTATGTACAGAGCAAAGCATAATGGGAGCCACAATTCCACCTGACGTTACATTATTAATTCATTGCTTACCTGGCATTTTTATTAAAAGCATCTTTCAGTATTTGCCCCTTTTGTATTGCTAGGTTTTTTTTCATTAGAATATTTATTTATGTATTTGATTAGCTATCTAGCTGGCCACATGATGACTTTGTCCAAGGTGACTTAAGAATTTCCTTAAAGTCTTTTAATCAAGGGTACCCGGGGCTATCACTGGTGGGGTGAGTTGTGGTAAAAATTCTAGACACCCCCAGTTGGGGGTCTACCACCCACCAATATTGATGTGGAGTATGATATTCTTTCAAGGGCCCAGAGATCCAAGCTACACCCCAAAGGGTACCTAGAAAGCAATGGATCTGGAACCAGCAACCATCAGGTGCTGGGGTCTCATGTCCGCAACTACTGTATTGTCTGCTGCCTAGACAGAAGGTCATCTAATTGTCCAAAGAAATATGTTACCGTTGTACTAAGAACCACAGTTTTTGTACCTCCTTCAGATTACTTGCAAAGAATATATAAGTAGAAAAAACAGATTCAAACAGCATAGCAACATTCCAACTTAAATGTACCCTTTTAAGTCATTACAGATAATTGACTTTTTAAAAGCCAAACATAAATACAAGTTTAAAACTGTTTACATAGTTGAAGAAAATATCAAGAAGCAATTTAATCTGTTGGTGCAACAAACAGTGAAAGCAGTGAGTTCAGCTTTTGCTTTTCTTGAAACCAATGATCTAAAAAAGGCCAGTCAAGGAGAAACAGCAAGGGAAGCACTAAGTGATTTGCAGCCTTTATGGCATTTCTGAGGCTGATATTCTGTGAACACACTTGAGGCAATAACATACAGTTCTCTGCTCCTTATTGTTACCATTACTTCATCTCCGGCTGACAGGTCAAGTTTATGTGGTATCTGCTCGTAGCTGGTTATAAAGCAGCATTTTATAACAAAAGAGTCAGGTAAAATAGACAGCTGTGCTTGACTGTCTATACTGTGTAGTAAATCCAACTATTCCCAAAATATCTAGTTGTTTATATAATTCTTTGAAGAGTCACATACTGTCTCTTTTACTGTCATTCATCAACATTCATTGTTTCATTCAGTTAAGTTCAGTTTTCTGCTCATTAACTGTGTTTGCCTTGTTTTTTTCTTAAAATTGTGATCATGGATGTTATATTAAGTCATAGTTTTCTGTTCAATAAAATCACTTAATGTGGAAAACCTGTCCACAGCATCACTGCCCTGTCCATAGTCTTCATTGGGTGGCAACAGTGTTTACAAAATAATTTTCTTCTGCTTCCATCCAAATTGGACTTTTTCATGAAAGTGCAAAGTTTTTACACCTGCAGTCACAGTAAACAAGCTGCTATGTGACACCAGTATTATTTACTTTCTCTCTGTTTTCCTTTTGCATGTTTTCATCCTCTTTGTTTTCTTCTATTGTGATACCACTATCTTCAGACTGCAAATTAACATTTGCTAATGTGAAAAAAAATCTTAAAACCTTGAATTACTGAAAAAAATCTGAAAAAAACACATCTGATCTTTTGTGACTGATTTCAGACTTTTTAAATATATATTTTTTAAATTAGTTTCTACCACGTTTATTATCACGGAGCATTGATCCCTTATAATAATTAATCAGCATGTGTTGGCCTGATGCTGTCCAAAGTTTTCAGTATGGTTAGCTGTGGTCCAGTGAGAAGGTTTACTGTTTTGTGTCAAACTTCCAAGAAGATAGCAAGATTATTACTTAGATTTTTGGAACCATTTTACTGGGCAAATCACCAGTTTTTAAACAAGTTGTTTTCTGATTCAGTCTTTTAAGCATTCAGCCTTTCTTGAAACGTACAAATATTTGACAGAGTAAGTGGAGAGAACCCCATGAGTGAAATATGAACAAGCTGATACTCACCTCAATAGGTTTCCAGTGTGTGACAAATTGGGACAGATTCAAGCAAACATGGGCCTCCATCCTTCAGCCAGCTTTCTGAGGCCCACTTGTTCCTGCCCTCCCTGTGAAGCGTGTCCATATGTCGTGTATATTTTCTTGGAATGGCTGCAGAATGCTGCTGACTGGGGTGACCATCTGTCAACAGTACACACAGTACAGTCTTCGCAACCACATCCAGGCAAGCACCTGGCACCCAGAGCTGACAGAGATGCTCATCTCGTCTCAGAGATACCACAGTTACCAGAATTTATACTAATGGGCACCTGTAATGGCTGAGCAATTCTACATCTGTGCCTCAGCAATGCGTAAATATCTGACATATTAGATATCCTGAATCCAAATTTTTCATTAATCATTTGTCATTACATTCAAAATGGGAATTTAATGCAGTGAACAGTTCAAACTTAAATAAAATATTATTGCAACAGATCCTTTAGAATCCCCCTGTATCTGTATCTACATCACTTCTCTACCTCAGTGTATGTTGCTATATTTGTTTATTTTGAAACAATAACTACTACTGAATATATATTAACCATTAAGGGCTCACAAATAATTCAAATTTCAGTAATAATTGTTCCATGTTGGGTATTTCAAGTGGAATTTTTAGAGTGGACGTCCTTCAGATTGCTTCTAAAGCCATGTCACTGCGCTGACCAATAAAAAGAAGGTAAACAGTGTGAGTAGAATTGAGCAAGTTCTTTTTGTACTTCCAGCACACTGCCAGTACAATCTGTTTGCAGTTGGTGGGGTGACGTGGCCGAGTGTGCCGAGCCAGTGGTCAGGCTGTACTGTCTCACTGTGTGCATTTGTGCTTGGGAATGCTCAAATGGCACTTAAGTGACCCACGTCGATAACCTATGTGACACATGGTGTGGCTTTGATCTCCAATTGCTCATGTTTCAGTTACATCATCAATACGCTCATTCTGGAAGTTTCCTATTTACTTCTCCTCCCTGTTTTCAAGAGGAGTGCTTTTAATGAGTGCATCTCCTTGTTCCCGTCATGTGCTGCAAAGCAAGCCACACATGCATTTGGTTTTAAACAACTCTTGCAAATGTTCCTGATATGTGAACAACACTGGCTTGTAAAGTAAATGTTAAAATAAGCAGCTATGTCATATGGGGGTGGTGACAACACTTCAGCTGCATGATGAGATCAACTGGTTAAAATCTTGTGTCCCAAAATAAACCATCGCAGTACTTGTGACTGTCATTATTTTGTTTTCTGACTTACTGTGATTTTACTGTTTCTACAATAAATATGTGCTGTTTCATTGATTATAAATTTGTACTAATCATGTAATAGCATTGTGATCATTCATAATACCTTCCTGTCTCTGCAGTGTCCTGACTCAACCCTTATTACATATTTATTGCTGTGCTTGTCTCATTGTGATCTTGTTTTATCTTCACAACGTTTAAGTCAGCAGAAAAGTGTGCCATTAATGTTTCATTGGTTTTTTGCAATATGTTCCTTTCTTGGCGGAATCTTGTGACACAGTATGTTTCAGAATCCAATACAGTGACATAATGTAGATTTCTTGCTGCCACAGGGCATTTCCCCATTAAATGACAGGAGGCAGAGTCCATGATTTTTAGAGGATGATGCTACATTATTATACACTGGTTATATTATACAATAAAACTGCGTATGCTTTATGCTTTTATTGGCTATGAGCACACATTATTATACATAAATATTAGACTTGATCAGTATGTCTGCCTTAACCCAGCTGAATCTCAACCTAAAGATGCCAAACTAACACCACATTATGAAAAAAATAAGACATTTTGCCATGTCTAAAATGTATAATAGGATTTTTAAAATCCTGTTCAAAAGCAAATATTGTAAAAGCTCTTTGGTAAGGTGTTCCAGATTCTCTGGCCTGTTGTAAATAAAAGTGGTTGCAAGATCAAACTGGAAACAATAGGTTTTATCTAGAATAAATTAAATAAGTGCACAAGCCAATTTATTTACCACCTTCACCTTCAATAAAGTGATTGGGGTTCGCATAATACAGTCTAACTGGACATTTTAGAACATGGAAAACTTGTTAAATCGTACATTCCCACAGTGAACTGATATCGCAACGATTTGTTCTTGAGCTAATTCCAGTGTTTGCCCTGGCCGGCTGATGCACAGAGGGATGCTCTTCGCATTTCCCGGGTAACACGGCCGAGCACGTGGCCCCACGTCACGCCGAGATCAGCACCTCGGACAGCGGCATCTGCCAATGCGCAGCGAAACGGAGGATACGGAGAAACCGAGGAAGGAAAATTCATAACACGAAAATGGGGGCGGACAAAAACATTGAAAAGCATCTTTAAATTTTGAAATTGACATGTCACTGCGGAGAAAAGAGGTATTTCTCCGGTCCTCTAAAAGGATATCGACGTGGAACCTGATTTCGCGTTAATATTTTCCTCCATTTTATTAAAGATTAAGATGGATAATATCTTGATTTTTTAAGGTGACACTATTAGTGCTGTACGTATGTCACCTCGCGGTCTTGCCATGTGTATTTGATCGAAAATACGCTGCATTCCCGGTCTGTGTTCTGCAGGGAGAGACCAGCATGGACGCCCGACGAAGTAGGGATGTGTGTTTTCGTGCACATTTTCGCCATCCGTCCAGATCCGATTTAAAATGCGAACACGCTGGATTGTAAAGCGGATCTCGGCGGTGTTCGGAGGGGGAACGGTGTGGGACGTGTTTTTCATGCACCAACCAGAAAAAATGCAGTAAGGAAGCGACAAAATGATCATGATCTGATACCTGGGACGGCACCGAGGGACAAAAAGAGATGATATGAATAACGCCTGATTTCAGATGGCTCTTTTTTCCTTTATTTTTTCGGATTATGCCGACGGAAGGGGAGAGCAGATGTGGTTAAGTGGACTTTCGGACACCGGGATGTCTTCTTATTTTTTAAATGCCGTTCTGTATGGTGTCTGCCGAGCTCTCTCGCTCGCTCTGTAGCTGCCCTTCGGACAGGATTCCCAGTCTTCTCTGCGATCCCAGGACAGCACCTATTACCGTTTGTTCGTGCAGCAAAACCATATGCAACTGCCTGTGAAACACTGTTAAGGTTTCATTTTATATTTTTTGTGGTCTTACTCAGATTTCCGCTCTAAACAACTGGTAGCCTTTTGTTTGGGAATCCATTCAGTACGAACACAACCAGCTCCCGTTACTGAAGAAACGAAAACATAAATTCCGCATTGATTAATGCAAACACGGGTGGAAATGACAGCGAACAAACGATTTCACTCTTTTTATTCATTGTTTACACTTCTTTTCATTATTTATTGAAAACCTCTTTTTGAATATTTATTTCAGTTCTGATGGACAGCCATGGGTTCCTATCTACTCGAACATTTTATTTTTGATATCAGCGTTTTGCCCTCCAAGTTAAAAATATAATATCAGCAATTTAAATAATATAATTACTTGCATTGAAAGTAATACCACTAAGTAACAATTAAAAGCCACGTCTGGCTGACAAAACCTGCATCTGGAATGAAACGCATAATGCACTTCTTTTATTGAAATACGCATTTTTCCTTTCTTTGGCTACGTTTACGTATGTAGTAAATGATGTTTAAGTACCGGATCCGCATGTTTTTCAACGAACTTAAAGTGCTGGTGTTGATGCGATCCGGTTCGAGACGGGCCGAGCCAGACGCAGACGTAGACAGGCGGTCCGGTATGCGGGCTCTCGGAGTGGGCGGCTGTGGGTGGCCGCCGTTTGACTGCTCTTCCCGGGACGACGAGGAGGAGTACTATGGGACGGATCCTCGGCCGCGGAGCCTGGCCTTCGAGGAGAAGGAGGCCAAGCTGCAGGCGGGCCTGGACGCCGTGTCGCTCTCCAGCAGCATGGAAAGCGGGATGCGATCGCCGCAGTGTCGGATCTGCTTCCAGGGACCTGAGCAGGTAACGTCCTTGCGGCGGCTTCCGCACCGAATCCCTCTATGGGGACACGTCGCACTGGGTCCTTCGAGAGTCACAGCACTGCCCTCGGCCATCGTGTTTCTCATTTTCATGCTGTTCAAATCTCTAATTTTGATTCTTTTTTTTTTTTTTGCAAACGATAAACTGTTCCCCAACACTCACTGGGTCAATTGAATAGCTGAAGGCATTTTACACTATTTGGCATCAATTTGATAAGTGGGCCTAGTGTTAAGCTTTAGCCTTCAGAGGTTTCCGTGGGAGTTCTGTCTAAAGGGAACTTACTACTGATCACTTCTCACGTTGAATTAATTTGTGGACGTTCTAGCAGCGCAGGTGCTGACACCCCATTGTCCACTCACTATTACCTGTAGTGTGTCTACAGACTGTCCTGTTAGTGGAATTGCTGGACCCCCCTCCCTGTTCTATTAAAGATTCCCATCACTGCCGTCATCACTTAAATATAATATCTTCCTTTTAAGTGCACTTCTGTTCAGACAAGTTTGCCACCTGTGACCAGAATTCAGACATATTGATCGTGTGATGATGCTCACACTCTCAGGGAGGTGTTATAGACCTCTGACACTCCAAACCACTTTCTGTTTAGAAAATAACAATTTCATGTGTGGAGATTTAACAACAAAGATCTGGTGGACTATAGCATGTGCCCAAAAGCAGGCAAAGAAATGTACACCCACCGTTACCGTTGCAGGTGGTTCCTTGGACAGTGTTCAGAACATGTTTAAGGAGCTGTGTGGGATGCCACAGATCCAGTAATACCTTGGCTATAATATATGATCACAGGCTGCCAAAATACCACTCATATTAGTGTGGTTTTTTCTAAACCCTCAAATCATCTCTAATTTGTTTGAAAGCAAATCAAATTCCCTTCAACCAGTCGTCTTCATATGTTTATCTCCAAATCAATTGGGCTTACTGTACATGAAGCACCTGAGCTGAAGCACCAAAATACACCTTGTCCAGGTGAGATGTAGTCAGTCCTGGGGAAGTGATGCAGGTTTTTCCCATTTTTTTGGGGTGCTTTGCAATTTGCAGAGCAAACAGTGACAACAAATTTGTTACAAAAATACTGTCTTATAATAATGACTGTTTAATTATTTTTGTCAATACATTTTCCTTATAGGGTCATAAAAATATAGAACATGAGTGGAAATTCTTGAAACCAACCCTTTTGCACACACAGCAAAACCACACTGAGCAGAATGCAGGTTTTGCTTGTTTGGTCTGATCTCCTTACAATTTTACTCAAATGTTCACATGCATGTGTTACATTTTACAGATTTTTTCCCCTAAATCCTTCCTGAAAAGATAAAAAGTCTCAGAACATTTTATAAAAACACGCACAACAATTTTGTAAACCACAAAACAGGCTCAGTTTTTTTATTTTAGCCACATCTACAAAAATCATTAGAAAATATTGAAGAGTGACCTTTATCCTACTTGAAGGAAGAGCAAGTTCTGGGCTTAAAATATAAGTTTCTAACCTTTTTATGGGTTAATTGTGCACAGCAATACAATATTGTTTGACAATATCTCTAAGGGTTATTTAATTCAATCTGCATATTATACACATCTCCTGGTGGATGGAGTTACTTATTAGTCTTGCCTGTAATTTAGGTCTGTTGGCACAGCAGATTAATTAAGCATCTCTCATTGGAAGCTTTATGTATTATATTTGGAAACATTTAGAGCATAAGGGAAGTATTTTAAATTAAATGCCAGCAAATATAACAAATAATATGAACAGCTCATCGTACTACCCTTTAAATGGAGTTCAGCAGTTTATTTATTTATTTATTTTTTTACTTTCACAAACAGTTAAATACTACACAAGTTAAGGTGGTGAAAACAGAGTCATAATTTTCAAAGGTTTCACAGGCAACCAGCCTAGTCATGTAAAATTCACTGCACACAGTTTTGGTACCTCTGCTCTGCCAGTTGTAGCGAATAATTCAAATATGTAGTGTTATAGTGTGTTTTCACATGTACCACAATGTAATTTGCACAGTTGCGTTTAGCCTCAACACTTGTAGTCTTATAAGCACCACTGATGTACCATTACATTGGTTTCCGAATCCCACATCACTCGAACCCTTTGAGTTTTCCACCCCTCTGGTACGAGATGTTTAACATTCTGAGATTTGCATTTGTTGGTCACCGTGGAACAGTTAAGGGTTCCCAGTGGTCCACACCCTCCAGGGTCCTACAATTGCGTTGTTCATCACTCCACTTGTAATAATCTGCCACAGTTCACTCAGTATTGTTACCTATAAGGCAGGTCATGTTTTTTCTAGCTGCGTCTTTCCAGCATTGCAGAAATTTTATGTGAAAACGTTTACAAGATCGTTTTTAGACAAGTGTTGTTTTTGCAGAACAACAGATTGCTTTTTAATCATAAAAAAAACTAGACACATATAAAAAAACTGAACTATCTAAACATTTTTGCTACCAGGTAAACAAAAAAACAGATAAACTGTCTTCTACAAGCTAGATAGGCAGTTAATTGTTGTTTTTCCTACCAGTAGCTGGAGTGGAGAATATTTTGTCTGAAAAGAGAGGCTTGTTGTGACCTTTTCAGTGACACTTAAGGATGGAATCAGGAAGTGAGTGATCACCCCACATGTTCCAATATTTATAGGTCCAAGTACATGACACATTCCACATTATCTGTTGTGGGTTAATGAAGAGTGGCGAAATGCTTTGGAAATAAAGGGAGAGATGGGAAAGGGAACGGGGGAGGGGTGTAAGAAACATCAAGGCAGATGAAGAGAATGAGACATGAGGAAGACAATCTAAGAAAAGCAGAGAATGGGGGGGCATTCTGTTTGAACAATGCCTAGTGCTTTTGAGCAAAGGTACGTTTTTGTTTCACATTAGATTTATTTAGTTGCTTTATTATCATGACCTCACCTGTGGTATGTCTGTACAGTTTGCTGATATTTTTGTGCATAATCTAACTATTTCATTTGAACAACCCCTTCTATGAGAGCCATGTAATTCACAGTTTTATGCACAATTGATTGTTGTTATTAGTAAACCCATCAGGCTAGGATGACGATAACTATACTATGGGACCTGGTCTGCATATGTGTTTACAGAAAGGCATAATTCTAATGAAATTCCAAATTAAACAAGTCAAAATGTCCTTTTCATTATTAGCATTCCGTGCTTATTCCCTTTCGTTGATTTTGCACTGTTTTGAACAAACTTAAGACCCCACAGAATACCAAATATTTATTTTGATATTTCTCTTCAAGCTAGCAGAATAAACTAAACAAATTATTTTCCATGCTAAAAGGTGCATGACTTTATAGTACTACATTACTAAACACAAAAGGTCTTGTACAACCATCCAAAGAAAATATAATATCCTCCTCACAATGAATTAACAAATTTTGTGGAGCCTGAAAAGTTTATCTGTACAATGGGATAACAAATTCAACATATAGCAGTATACACTTTTCAGACCTATATGAATAGTTTAATTTTTTGCATCTTTATCAGACAGAGCCTCTTCTTCAAGCTCAAAATCCTGGACTGCGGTACTTGCAGGTCTGCTAAAAGGGACGAGAGTGTTAATTGTGTTCCCAAGCAGTTCCATTCTCTACAAACAGGATAGTGTACAAATGCAGACAGATATATGTATGCATGGTGATTTTTGTTGCACTAACATAAAAATGCTGAAATCTAACAGTGTAATGTAAGAAAAACGATTTAAAGGTTGTCACCATTCATCCATCCATAATCACTAACTGCGTTATTCAGGTCAGGGTTGGAGCATTTCGGGGCCTATATTCTGGAATCATAGGGCGCTATGCTATAAACTAACCCTGGATTGATGCCAGTCTCTCTCTCTCTCACACACACACACACACACACACACACACACACACACACACACACACACACACACACACACACAGGTGCGCACAAACTATGGACAAGTTAAAGTGCCCATTTAATCACTGTTCACAGTCAGATGAAATAGAAAGTATAAAAATATTTCATACAAAATAACAAATGTTAAATATTCGGAGAAAATTTTAGAAAACAGAGCAGCATAGAAACGTTTATTCGCTGCGCAACTATAACAGGAAAAGGAATATTTAAGAAAAAGCAATATTTCAAGACCGTAACAGTTACAGTCCAGGTGTCTAATCCTAGTAGAGTCCCAGGTTTTCTGTGTATTTAGTCTCATTTATGATGGATCATCAGCAAAGGAATGATTTTGCACTGATAACCTGCTTATGTACTGCAACACTTTCTTCAAGCAGGTGACAGCACCAACTTGCTGTTGTTTGTCCAGTAAATCCAGCAAACACAGCTGTCTTGCCATGGAGGCATGAAATATTTATACTAATTAGCAGCACGTCATGTTTTTCAGGCCATCCAAGAATGTATCATGACGCCACGAGGTTAGAGTCGGAAGTGCTTGGTGCGTCCTGAGAACAGCATATGCACCTGTCTCACTGGCTGCGCTGACAGGTCTTTAGTTCCTTCCATGGATTTCTTTGCGCTTGTTCTTTTATGGGCGAAATCTCACTTGCTGGTTGTCTACAGAGCCTGCAATCCTTGACTTAAGACCGTCAAACCAAGCGGTCGGCACCCGTCTTGTGTGCTCCCTCAGGCCCTGCCTGCCGAACGGTTAACTGGTGCAGATGATTGTACTTCCCACAAGTAACTGCCTTCATGAAACCTTTTTTCGTGCACTTCAGGCATGTGTTCTGCTCCTCGGCAGAAATACGTGTTTGACTGAGGGAATGAATGCCAGCTGGGAGTGAGAGAGAAAAGCACACTGACTGAGTTCAGCAGGAGTGTATGAGTTAGCAGGAGGAAAGGAGGAGCAGGAGTGTTTCACCTCACTTCCACCTGCTGGTTCCCCTAATCCCCAGGGCCTCCGGTCTCTGTGGACAGATAAGAAATGTGTGTTCATTTCATTCTCTTGGGAAAATCACGTCTACTCTGCAGAGAAACAAGTAAGGCTCAGGAATGTGCTACATGAGTGTCAGTGTGATCACAGAAATTCTCGATTTAATTTTATTTTCACAGTTCTCTTGGCTGGTGGGCCAGCAAGCACAGTGGTGGGCTAATTTTTGCATAAAATTCCTTTTACAATCCCGAAATAATTAAGCTGTGAAAAGCAAAGGGAGCCAAGTCGCTTGTTTCCTGGGATAGCGCACAGGGTGTGCGATGCTGAAAAATGTGTGCAATTGTGAGAAATGAGAGCAAATTCCTTTGTATTGTCACTGCCCGTGGAGGAACAGGCAGGCAGTTGTGACCTTTTGTCAGCTTCTGATATGTTTATGGCGTGAGTATTTGCATGTGGTCTGTGTGTACATGGCATTTGACATGAGTCCAGTCGGAACAGAGTGCTGTGCCAGCAAGCAGAAAAAAAATTGTGAGCGCTGACTCACCACCGCTCACCCCTCCCCCACTAACCCCACCACACCCACCTTTTTCTTGCCTTTTCTGCAGTCCGTTGGCTGTCCACACACACACACAAAAATACATGCATGTGACCAATACACTAGTATTGCTCTCTCTTTCACAATCAAAAACTCATGTCACCCTTACACACACACCTGAAAAGCAATTTACCAAAACCAAAAAAAAAATGTTTTATGAAAGCAGACAGCACTACTCTTCCTTAAAGTAAGTAAAACACAATAAGAAACACTGGAAGGATTTGGCTCAATTTTTAAATATCCTGGGGCCATAAATAGGGAACTATAACGCACAAATATTTGTCTTTATGGATTTTCCCACTATAAAAATGTAATAAAAGGCCAATATGAACATTTTATGCGATAAAAATTGAAATTGCTGTAAAAATGTTATAAAATATGTTGCATTATTTTATTACATCCTCCTGCTCCTTTTTCTTATGCCTTTCTTCTTTCTTACATCTGTTTTTCCTTATTAGTTTTCATATGGTCTTCAATATATTCACCTTTTGCACAATATACTCGTATGACTGCATTCTTTAGGACTTAGTGGAAAAAAATGCATGTTATAATATTTCAATGTTAATTTTTACCAGAACATTTATTCAGTTTAAGAACGTAGAAACTAGCTGAAACTAGTATCTAGACATATAAAATTTTTGTATAACTTCAATACTATATTACATATTCTCTTACATATTCTTTATCACTAGTGACATGTATATATTATTTTTGTCGATAATATAAACTTCATTCACTAAATAGAACCAGCTTTCAATGTATTATTTCAATTTACATTGTGCATTGAGCATGATATTGTGTACTATATATTTATTGATATCCTAATATGGAATAACCACATATTATTAAAGGGCTCACATTTAGTACACAGTTCCAAAACAGGGTATGTGCACTGTAGCTCTGTGCATGTAAGTCATGCTGGATTGTATATGTAGGCGTATATGTATCTGAGGTGGTGGGAGTAATTTTAGAATAAGTTTTACTGGCTGAGTTTTGGAAGCATCTCTAAGCAAATGCTGAGCCTGAATGTAGGTCAGGAGGCTGTTTTCTTCTGTCTCCTGCTCTAGCCCTCTGCTTCTCCCTCGCTTCTTCCCTGCATCCCCTGACATCCTTGTTCTCCAGCCTTCCTTCATTTTTTCCTCTCATCTTGGCCTCCTCTCTCAATGCACTTGCACAGCTGTGCAAACATCTGCACCACAGACCTCTGTACAGCTGGCCGTATGGCAGGGCAACAGGTTCGCTCACGGCTGGCAAGCCTCACTGTTCTATGGCTACAGAGTGTAATTCAGACGTTAGAAATCATGCCTTTTAACTGTTCTCTGTGGAAATAGCTCCAAATAATTCATAAAACTAGTTTTTAGGGATGTCAAGAAGCTCCCCCCCTAAAATGTCCCCCCCTCCATTTGTAATGCTGCACGATTGATGAGTCAGAGTGCTTCATCTTTCTACTCTCTTTTATTTCTACCCACTGCTGGTGTCTATATTAGCAGTACAGAAATATATGTGTGTATCATATCTGACAAATGCATATACTCGGCTGAAACAAAAGAGTGGAAATGGCAACAAACAGAACATTTCCATATTTCTAAACATTTAAAAGCAAGAATCAGAATAAATGTGGTTTACAAAGTGCTGTTGTAAGACAACGATGCTGTTTACATTAGGCAAAAGAATTACAGCACAAGCATTAAGATGAAATATCACAAATCAACAAAAACTTAGAGAAACAAAAGAAGTTAACAAGAACATTTTTTGAGAGGTTTTTTTGAACTTTAAAAATTTTTGACTGTAGTGAAAGTTAGACCAGTAAATGAATATGAAAGTAGGTACCATATATAGTATATAAAACAAGAAGTTTAAAATAAATACATGCAGTTAAAACTGACATTTTGTAAAATTAGTTTGTGCATTAATGTAGCAAATTTTATGGAAGCAAAATCTCAAATGTAGAGGCTGTATAGATCAGCAGTATGATTTTACAGTTTTTCCATCTGTTACATTAATGTGCTGTTTGTTTTCAAAAATACTATCGATGTATTATGTTTTGCACTTTGAATTTGAAGATATGCCAAGTGACATATAATATATAAATCTGCAAGAATTTTGGAAAGCAAGACTGATGCGTTGAAACAAGTTAAGTTGGACAACCTGCTGAGCAGAATGAGGAAAACAAGTCAAAACACGATATTATAAAAGTATGAACATGTTTCAATGTCTACACCAAGAGACAATCTCAGTCAAGCGCAGTACTTAATATGTTTGAATGACACTTCAATTACATGAGAATGAAGTCAAGTCAAACCACGGATTTCAGGTCTCTGAGGAAGCCTGGCTATTAAACTCATATCTCTTACTCTGTTCATTTTTAAAAGATGCAATTTAAAAGCAACTATAAAGGTACTTTGACTTAATTATATTTGAACTTAAGAAAAATCTTAATGCATAAAGCTTCAAATGGACATGAAAAATAGATCTGCTGAAAATAGACAAATAACTGATTGTCAACACCACAGCCACAATGACAAAACTGACAAAAACAGATCCTGTTTAAAAACAACCAACTGAAATGTAAACTGAATGGTTATTTGTATATTAATAGAGTGCACTGATTTATTATTGAAAGAATAGTTAGCATTGTTTTGCTCCTCTACGAAAGAAAAGTATTATTTTGCTTACAAATAAAGATTAGGATTAGCACTAATATGGCTAAGTGAAATAAGTAGTGCAAAAGATTGGGAGTTTCTTGGGACAAGGAAAATTCATAAATAACATTCCATAGTTGCCAGAAAGAGACAAATGCTGAAAGATCCTACATCTTGTTAGTTATGCCATGTTTATTCCTTCAGGTGAGATATCCAGGTGAAATTATTTTCTGCCAAATGCTACACCACTGGACTGGTATTACATCTGTGTATCTATTAACACTGCAGGGAGAGCTGCTGAGCCCCTGTCGCTGCGATGGCTCAGTGCGCTGCACTCATCAGCCCTGCCTGATTCGCTGGATTAGTGAACGTGGCTCCTGGAGCTGTGAACTCTGCTACTTCAAGTACCAGGTGCTGGCCATAAGCACCAAGAACCCGCTGCAGGTAACGCTCTCCGCCACATCGCATTGCCCACTTCAAGAACACTGTAAACACGAGACTCAGCTAGCTTCGATGACAGGGGACATGTCTATATTCAATATGGATCAGAGTGTTTCTGAGTGCAGTGTTACCCTTCGTGAACCTCTGCAATGGTCTCCACCAAAATTCGCCTGTAGGTTACAAACCTGTGCTCTAGTTCAAGATGCTATATCTCATAAAGCAATGAGATTCACCAAACAAGCATGACAGACATCTGAAACCCTTGCCTGATGTGCGACCGACATGCAGCTGCTGCTTCACAATCATCATGATGAAAACACATAGAAAGCCAATATTAGTATGAGAAGGTCTCCTGACAACGTAGTCACACTGATCTTCTGGGTTTCTTTTCTGCCCCTTCCACATTCAGTGGCAGGCTATCTCCCTAACAGTGATTGAGAAGGTTCAGATTGCAGCCATCATCCTGGGCTCCCTTTTTCTGATTGCCAGCATCTCCTGGCTCATTTGGTCCTCACTCAGCCCCTCTGCCAAGTGGCAACGGCAAGATCTGCTCTTCCAAATCTGCTACGGCATGTACGGCTTTATGGACATTGTGTGCATAGGTGAGAGTATTTCCACTTTTGCTTCGATAAACAGTAAAACATACTGAAGTGTTGTTTGCTCAACATTTTACTATTCCTTGTTTTCTACCCTTAGGTACATTACTGTACATTGTGTTTATGTGTATCTGAGGCCTAGAGTTCTTTCCTACTGCCAATCTGTTCATCAGCTAATAGATGTTGAATCTTTTGATCTTACAATCTTTTGTTCCTTTCGTGTTCTTAATCTGTGTTCACAGATGATGGAAGGCAATCCCAGATTACGGGAAGCTGCAGGCTGTGTATATTCTGCTCATTTTTGCTGTACACAAGCTGTTATAAACGACCAAATAAAGGGAAAAAATTTTACTACCAAAGATGCATGTATAACAGTTCTCTAAAATTTAGTTGGCTTAATGCAGCTGAAAAATTAGAGCACGCTGTCAGCTTGTGTTCTCAGTGTAACGGAATTTATATTGTATGAGGCATTCGGTCAAAATCCCTGTCATGGCTGAGTAATTAAGAGATGGGGTAGAACAAAAATTTGCATAGCCTATGGTCCAGTGATCCACATCTGTGCCACTGATAATCTCTCATTACTGTCTGCTCTCTCTTTTTATGTTTCCCACATGTTGCACAGGCCTTATAATCCACGAGGGGTCGTCAGTATACCGGATTTTCAAACGGTGGCAGGCGGTAAACCAACAGTGGAAAGTTCTGAACTATGAAAAGGCCAAGGACTTAGAGGATCCAGTAAATTCTAGTGGAAAGGGTGGGGGACGTGGCGCACGGAACAACTCCCATGGCATAACTGGGAGCGACAGGGGAGGCAGACGGGGCCAGCGTGTGAGGACTATTCTGAACCACCACTGTGGCTACACCATCCTGCACATTCTAAGTCAACTGCGACCAAATGACCATCGCATTAGTGCCACAGCGAACCGTGAGGTGGTTATGAGGGTCACCACGGTATGAAGTTGGATGCACTTGGGGACAAAACAGACAGCTTGAGAACTGGCCTCCTGCTTTTCCAGGGCCTCTGGACAAATGCATGGTGCAGCTGTACCGAAGAAGTATATGGATTTACTGCTCCCAACTTTCTTCTGAAAAAAGAGGAGAAATGTATTTTTAACAGCAAATAAACGGACAGACAGAAAAAAAACAGAACAAAATCACAAATAAGCAGCTTTGTATCAAACAAAAAATGCTGGAGATTTTTCTTTTCCCAGCTTGAAAATACAAAGCACCGTTGTTGCTCTTGTTCCTGTTTTTTAACTGTGATTATTATTGTTACTAATTTTCATTTTTTAAGGATATACATTGTAAGAAAATTACAAAATTTGATTAGGATGGCCCATGCCATTTGCCCCAATGGCACCATCTCCAACTCCCCTCTGTATTTCAGTGTAGGGGTTGTTAGGACACCACAGGCCTGACAGAGCTGAGGAATCAAGAAACAGACATGGCAATAAAATAATGAAAAGAGTTCTGAACAATAACACTGATATTCCAAAAGTACAATTTGTTGTGGCAATAAAGGTACCTATATGTTTCACAGTAAATTCTGTTGGAGGGAACAGTTTTATTCGTACACTCTTCTTATCTCCTGAGCTGTTCTCTTCCAATTTACTGTTTAAGCAAGCACTGTTTTTTCCTATTTCATGTCTGACGTTGAAGGAGGGCGATCCTCAACAACACTGTTTTCAGGCAAATAATTGCTGAATCAGTGATTCATCACTGCAGGTTACTGTATCTTCACAAGAGTCTCTTTTTGGCTTAGAAGTCACTGCTCTCTTAGAGCTGGCAAGTGTAAATTGAAATGCATATATCCAACTTATCTAGGGATTTTAAAAGCCCAAAGGTGCTTGATACAAATATTTGTATCCAGAATTTATTAATTTACATGTTAAGTAATTAAAAACACTCCATGACATGGTGAATAAAAATTTTATCTTGACCTGACCTCATTGTGTACCCTGTATATTGAGGCATTTTCTCTTAAATCATTATTTTGTGTTGAAGATTGTACTGGAGTGTCATAAGAGCATTAGGGCCTCATACTAAAAATAAATATCAGGCTGGTCAACTGGATTGACTGATTGGAAGTGCACAAAATAATCATTCCCGAGGTACATTTGCAGCAAATCATGGAATCACTCAAATCTAAAAGGATGATCACTTTGACATAAGTTTTATCAGCATAACAAAGAGCAGACCTCAAGATCAGAGGGTCTCAGTTTTTACATTCCTTGATAGTATCTTCAGTTCAAGGCTGGAGTTTGCGATGAAAAAATAATAAATAGCTGCACAAGTTAAGCTCAGTTATCCCTGTCGTGTTTATTCTATTTGTAATATAACTTTGCCCAGAACAGGAAATCCAACATGTGCTCTTTGAAAAACACATAACTTGAACATAATATCATTTACAAACTTTAACAAATGATGTTAAAAAAGCTGACTGTTTTGATTTAAACACCACAGCTTGCTTTCTACTTGTGTCCATATGTAAACCATAATTTAATGCAGAGAAACATACAACCGCTAGAGGGGGATATTTCTGGAACTGTTTTTCTGAATGGTCAGTTTGGAATTTTATCTTTGCTTTAGGAAGTATGTACATATGACTGTACTATGTACATATTCACAGCCATTGGCCATATTAATAAAATGAATGAACGAGTTGTAAATATGCAGTGTGCCATCAAATTGAAAGTGTATTATGTAAAATTTAAGGGTACTTGGGACATGACTGATGTGGTGCATCCTCTGAACAGTTCTAGATTTAATTTCTTCACAGTGAACTGTTTGCCCTGTTCTGACGGTTCATTTTGAAAAAAAGCAATGTTACATTTGTGCCTGGCTACAAAAATGTGAAGTCCTAAAGACAAGACTCTGACTTCATTGACAGAGTCTATTTGCTGAGCTGATCACTGCATCTCTTTCAATGAGGCAGCAGAATTTTTGTCCTGCCAAAATTCTCAACACGAAAACAACAATGTGTCCACTGAGCATCACAGACATACAAACGCCCATGAATCCTTAATGTGCTTTATAAAATTGGAAAAATGTATTGTTCTATGGACTCAGTATCATACAATTTGTTCTGCAAACTTTTGTTGTTTCCTGCTGAAAAAGATTTTTAAGACTATAAACATTCATATAGTTTATCTCAACAAGTTGATTAATGTACTTCACTTCAAAGAGCCTCAAACAGCATTGCCCTGTGCAGGGAAGAGGATCAATATTTTGTATTTCAAAGCTGTTTTCTACTATTTAGAAGCTATCTGAAAAAGGATTACCTTCACAAAGGAAAATAATAAAGCTGTTAAGGATATGGATTTGTAACTGGTTGCTGGTTTGAGCTCTAGTCCCTGTTACTACTGAACAAGGTCCCTCCTCTGAATTCCTCCAGCAACATATCAAGCTATATTTGAGCCAAGCACTGAATTAATAATAATAATGTTAAAAACTAAATTTATTGTTAATTAACCAGTATAGCTATGCTCTTGGACCTGCTAGTGCATTTTGAACATCTAGGAAACCTAGTAAAGCAGGACATTTTTAGGACACACTGCTGTATAAGATACTTCTTCCAAATTGCTTCAATAAAAACAGTTTACTGTGTAAAACAGTAAACTATGTACATCAGCTGTATTAATAAAAATAAATGTTAAAAGGACCAGGTTTATGATCAGTAAGAAAATAATGCACGGAAAATGAACACCTGGTAATACATGATATTACTTCACTGAGAGCAGACAGTCACCATTTAAATGTGATCATTATACAAAGCTTTCAGTTAACTGCACCATTATCTGCAAAAGCAAACAGGTTAGAATCAAGGATAATTAAGATAAAGACCAAGTTGAAACATGAAAAAGCTGTCGACCAGGGAGTGGTAACCAGAAAGTGAAGGTTAGACAGGATTAAAGGGCACCATTGAGGTTCCCCAATAAGCCCTATTTGCCTTAAACTCGTCTGTAAATAAATGGAGGTCAGGAAAATGTAGACATTGTAAGAAGAGGACAAAGCTAACATTATGCAGCCATACATAATATATAGAACATGTATCTGTCAAATGTAACAAGCAGTCAAAAAATATATAACTAGAGAAATTATTTCAAATGTGTTAGTCAAAGTTGAGTCCCGATGAACCGATTTTGTCCCATAGACCTCTTGTTTCAATCTAACGATAAATGTCCTTTTAAGATTTATTTTACATTACTTTGTTTGGAATTACAGCCTAAACAAGACACAGTACACATTATTCAGGGTTAAAATTATTAACAACCCACAACATCATTAGTAATATCAACTTCCTGAACTGTGAGAAACGGGTCGCGGTGTAGCAACGTCATCAGAGCGCGACCTCCACACCGCAACGTGCCTAAAACGGGTGCTCACGGTGTACTGAAATAGATCAAGTTTTAAACGCTGAACTAATACTTTTTTATTTCCTACAGTCGATGCACAATGAGTGTGGCGATGCCTCAGAAGCGTTACTACCGCCAGCGAGCCCATTCTAACCCCATGGCGGACCACACGTTTGAGTAGTGAGTCCACAACCGCTTAGTTACTCCACTCTTGTTCATTCAGAAACCCTATCCGCTGAATCTGTTGCTAACTACTTAGTTTTTTATTAATAAACTAACACATACAGTCATACTTGAATACTAAGTAAAGCATGCGAACTGTCTACAAATACATTTTCTTTATCTCTGTGACAGCTGTTTAAAATGCTGCAATTTGCATGGATGTCCGCACAGTGTTTACATGCTCTTTGGTGCCATGGTGTGTGTTTTGTGCACGCTCCGCAGCCCGGTTTGCCCAGAGGAGATGGACTGGTCCCAGCTGTACCCGCAGTTTTTCAGCGGCCCCTCGCAGAGCTGTGCGGGGGACACCTGGGCAGGCGGCGCCCGCGTGGAGTTCGCCGACATCGGCTGCGGATACGGGGGGCTGCTGGGTACAACACCGCGTGCCTCGTGCCTCTTACACGTCTACCGGCTGTAAACTGCGTGTTATTATTCACATATTTCGTTGTTTTTGACTGAAAAGTGTCACTAAAGTAGCCCTGCTGCTTCCGTCACAGTGGTATCATATCACTGGTAGCGTTGCTGTTCCCCAGCTGTCCGTCAGAGGGAGCCGATGGTTGAGTTTTAACCAAAAGCTGTAGTTAACCTTTTTTCTCATCATTATTGCTGAACTCCAGTAACTAAACTTGAGCTTTTTGATAACATTTTGATATATTTCAGTGCTGATGTGGAAAATACAGTAATGCTGTTCCAGTTAGATGATTATTCAAAATGCACAGTCTCATATTTGCTTCAAATACATTTTTAAGTGTTAAATCACAAGACTCTTCATGTGTTTTTTGGTCATCAGCAATGGGTGATCTTGCTGTATAGGTCAAGTGTCTTTGCACATTCAGCTCACCCTCTCTATTTCCAATTTTGTTTGCAGTGGAGTTGTCACCACTTTTTCCAGACAAGCTAATTCTGGGCCTAGAGATTCGGGTTAAAGTATCAGATTATGTGCAGGACCGGATCCACTCACTTCGTGCAGCTGAGCCTGGAAAGTACCAGAATATTGCCTGTTTGCGGAGCAATGCCATGAAATATCTGCCAAACTTCTTTGCTAAGGGACAGGTAAGACACTCATCATTCTACCCTGTCTTTTTTAACATAATGCTTTGTTTTGATCATACATATGTACATTTCAGTTTATTTGCATTTCTGAACAGACTGTCTCACTGAAAACTGCAGTTGTAATTTTACAGTATACACACATCTTTGTACAGTATGCGTACATGTTCAAACTTTAATAATTTTTTGCAGCAGAATTGATATTTTCTCATATAAATGCAGCATTTGTAAAGACGAAGTGGTGACATTTGTTCACGCTGAGTGGCATGGTAACCAAGTTTCTGTAATTATGAAGAATGGGCTGTTCTTGATCTGCATAGCTCTTGTACATCTCTTAAGCTCACACCTTAAGTCAATATACATCTGCAGTTTCTAAAGATAAACATACATAATAGACTTGTAGCCTTGACAGATGATAGTGGCCGCCTGACCCCAGATTAGCATTGCCTGTGGGTTGTTTGCTCTAAATGTGCATAGCCAACATTTAACACGACACACAATTTATAACTGGCATAGACCAGTAGGCCTAGTTGCAACACACAAAAAAATTTAATATCAACCAGCATTCTGTGGAATCACAGATGTTACTCATATGGTCTGAATAATTTTCTTTTATAAGATAAGGAACTTAATAACATGAGACAGTTTTGGAAAATTAATTCTATGCATACATTATTGTTGAAGAAGTTATAAATAGGTAGTAAAAGTTTGAGATATATTTTCATCCAAGTTGGGGGACGAATGATGTGTTATTAATTGCCAATAAACATAAGATTAAAAACAGTATTCTCTATTCAAGTATTGATTCAGAAAGATATTAAGAATCTTGGATAATTGTTTAACCAAAGAACAAAATGGCCCAAGGTGTACACTGCTCTGTGGTCATCCGCAGTGATCTTTCTGTTTTCCTTTTCCTTTACCTTTCTCTCGATTTGTCGTATGTGTTGTTTCTCCTCACATTTCCTCATTACAAGAACCAGATATTTTGGCTTATTACAAGGCTTTGTCACAAAGGTGCTGCTGTTAAGCTAAGAGTAAAGGTTGTTGGCCAGTCTCTGTGTTCAATAAAGCTGTTAATGTGTTAACATAGTCTCTTTTCTTCATGGTGGAGGTAGTACCTGTTCCTTTGGCCAGTATTATGTATTTAAGGGAAGTACAAAATGCCAATGTGTTGCAGTTGTACCGATAACCATTCAGTTTTTTGTGCTCACCTTTAGTCCCTGCTTATTGTTTTTCTTAAAATAATGTTTAATTGTGATGCTGGAACAAATGGTCCTATGGTGCATTTTTTACAGCAGTCATCACTGATGCTTTAACAGTGCAAAAACAGTATTTATATGTGAAATTGTCAGCCATCAGTTCTTAATGTTGGTGATATTTAACATCATTCATGTTATTTAAACAGCCTGTCTTTCTACCATCCAAACTGCCTTTGGGCATAAAAATAAAAGCAGCACTGTGATCTTGTCATTCCACTCTATCTGTTTTTTGAGAAGATGAAGCATTAAAAAAAACCCTTTAGCAGATTCTGTGTAAATGTACCGCAGTTTCTTGGACTTGCCCCCCACAAAGCAATAACTAAGAGCTGTATTTTTCCATATCATGAAACAGGCCCAAAAAAACACCAGGCAGCACCAGAAAATGGTTTTTGTCTATTTTTCTGTCATTAAAGAGCACTAAGTTGGGAGAAAGGATATGACTCAGCCATGTTGAGTAGTTTTGTTTAAAGGGGATTTTGATGTTTGTAAGTGAAGTTTTTATTAAAACTGAAATGGATTTTCATACAAACATTTATATTTTAAATCTCTTAACATTTTTGCCTGACTAAGTTCAGATTAGTGCCCATAAAAACTGTACAAATGTTTAGTTCTTGTCTTTAATTGACACTGTCTGCTTCCACCAAGAATTATTTATTGAGCTAATGTATTTCTCCTGAATGATTTGCAATGTAAATGTACTTGCACAGACTTACTCATTTAGATTGCTGGGTAGTTTTTTTACTGGAGTAGTTTAGGGTGATTATCACTCTCAAGACTCCTACAACAGAAGGTGGGATTAGAACCTAGAACATCCGAGTCCAGAGGTAACAGCCACTACATCACCCTCTGCCCCATTGTGGTTCTGTTCTCAGTTGAGTATCATGTCACTAATCATCTGATTTCTGTCACATTCGCTGTCCAGCTCAGTAAGATGTTCTTCCTCTTCCCGGATCCTCACTTCAAAAAGACAAAGCACAAGTGGAGGATTATCAGCCCTACCCTGTTGGCAGAGTATGCCTATACACTAAGAGTTGGGGTAAGAGCATAAGGGGTGATGCTGGTCTGCAGAAAGATATTAACTGTATAACAAAGATAAGCATTATATTTACTGTTTTTTTGTACAAAGGATACATTTTTGTCTTTCCCTCAATGTATTGAAACCTATATCAAGTCTCCTTGAAGTAAAGGTGTTTGAGAGAGGAAGGTGTGTGAGTGTGTGCTTTTGAAGAGAACAATGAGGAGCCTGTGTTTGTGAATATAGGTTATTAATGTGTGCTGACTGCACAGTCAGCAGTTGTCAAACATGCTGAAGAGAGAGGGATACAGACAAAGACTTTTGCCAGGGGGGAAAGTTGGCAGGGGAATTCACTCTCATCACTGGTATTCTGATCCTCAGTACTGGCATGTAGAAAGAAGAAGGGTCATTGCCCCTCTATCTCCACAGTACAAAAAATGCAATGCAGAACTAATATACCAACTTATGTAAGCCCAAGAGCTCTTATTACGTTCTTAGAAAATTATCTCCTAATAATGCGCTGTATAAGGTCCAAAGTAAACTACAATGACACTGGTGATAAATTTCAGAGTGTTTGCTAGTGGTTATTTCTGCCCCCCCCCCCAAAAAAACCTTTGTACTATTACATATTTAAGAGGACTCTACTCAAGTTACCGTGTAGCTTGCAATTTTAAAAAAAGTAAAGGGTCTGTGTTTAACTGCAGGGTGTGTGATGCATGTGGTTTTCCAAGTACGTTATTTCATACTATTTCAACATTTTTTTAAACATACATTCTTATGACAAGTCTTAGGAACCATCACATCTATACTGCACCGTCTTCCCCCTTCCAGGGTCTGGTATACACCATCACAGATGTGGAAGAGGTTCATCTTTGGATGGTTAAACACTTTGTTGAACATCCACTTTTTACCAGGGTAGCAGAGGAAGAGCTGGTAAGGATCTGGGGTAGTCTACCGCATTCATTATCGGTGACACTGACATCTGTTACTCTCTGTTTTTGGGGTGATGTGAATTGTTGGAGTAGTTTTTGCACTTTCTGTTAATGTGGACTTGAAAATATGACCATTTGTACCTTTCAAATACTCCAGCTCTTTGTTTTGTGAAGTGTTTGTTCCTGATGTGAAGGATAGTTCTTGACCCAATTTACTTTTTGCAGGCTGATGACATCATTATCAGTCGTTTGGGGACATGCACAGAAGAGGGCAAAAAAGTGCAGCGGAATGGCGGGAAGAACTATCTAGCTGTCTTCCAAAGGTTGGAAGAGTAGTTTCACCTTTTTTGAAGAGATGGAGCACAGAAATCATCTATAAAAGCGGCTGAGTGAGGCAGCAACAGAGAAACAGACTGATTCAGTTTCTTTCTGCATGCTGAGGTTTGGAACTGTATGGCTGCAAATTGAACATGCAGACCATAAAATTTTAATTTTAAGTATGATCATAGTAATGAGGAATTGCAGTGTTTTTTTTAATTCGTTTTTGCATTCATTTTTACTGAATTTTTTTTCTTTCATTTTTATTAATTTTATTTCCAGGTTAGAAAACCTGGCTATCAAAAGGTTTTCATTAGAATTATTCTCACACTGTATTTCTTGCATTTGTTTATTGGTAAATACTTGTGTAAATAATTTTTATACTCTAAGAACATATTTTACTTTTGATCTTGTAAGTTGACACCCTAAGAAGAAATTTTCATTTTAGCTCTGCACTAACTGGGCCTTCACACAAGAGGAGTAGAAGATTAGAGAGACAAAATGAAGAGGAGGAGAGAAGGGTTGGTTCACGAGCAGTAGAGCTAAGTAATGGAGGATTTCATTTCATAGTTGAGTTACTAAAAAAGGATCCAACAGACAGTTTGAAAGGCACGAAACAGCTGTCATCATTGACAACTGTTACGGCACAAGGGAATCCTTCCTTCCCTGTTTAGTGCGGTACAATTTATTCTCTGAACATGGAAATGAGCAACTGCAGAAAATAACCAAAGACTGTTGAAAAAGAGTAAAAAATTCAATTGCAGCAGTGAAATTCAAGGTTTGGTTAGAATGATATGGCTTTACAAAAAATGAATGGTCTACTTATAAGACAAAGCAACTCTGACAGAATCTTCTCAGTGCAGCGTATGGTTTAGCGTGACCTCTGGTTCAGGGTTTGGCTGGGACACGACTGCACATGAATCCAAACCAGAGCCTGGAGTCAGACACTGGAAGGCAGACACCATGATTTGGGTGTCTCCATGAATGAAAACCCACAATAAAAGGGAAATTGATGAATGAGGCACTGAAGACAATTTGCTCATTGTTTCCCTCTCCTTGTTTTTTCTCACTTTGTGTGCACGAATGTTTGGGAAGAGCTGTTCTTAGTTATTAACAGTTCAAGGTGTTGGCAAGTGAACAGAAGAATCTGCCAAACAGTAGAAATCACTTCCCCTCTAACTGTCAGAGAAGGGTTGATACTTTGTGATTTGTCATTTCTTCTTAACAAGGGGAATCTTGTTGATCTTGCATATTGGGGCTTAATATACACACTGGATTACAAACTTTGGATGAGAGGTGTTAAACTGCTGTTTAAAATGTGAGTTCTGTTAAAAGTATAAAATATGCTGGAATTTGTAGAAGTTTAGCACACTGAAATACAAAATATTGGCTCACAGTAACATTAAGCATTTAAAGAAATTTGTCTACATTTTACTACTTTGTAGTAATTCAATTTTACCTTGTGTAATACGTGTAATTCCTTCCTGAAGATCTGCTCATGAAGGGAATTCTCAAAGAATTTATTGAGAAGTGTATTCCTGAGCCACAAAATCTTCACCCATTGTTTCACCAAACAAAAATTTCTTGCCTTCGTCTATTAAACACAGGAAATCTGATTCAAAACTAAATCCAGAATGTCAGAACTGCTATTTAAATTGAGGATTAAGATTCAAATACATGAAAGTGCTTGTATGTAATATATTTTTAAAGCTCATGTTTTACCCCCATTCCCTTTTTCATCTCATAATTATTTTCTCTTTTTTTGTTGGGTAGAACAGGGGCATAGCAGGTTCCTCACAGTTTCCTGATAGCTTTGACTGTGGAGTTTGCATATTCTATCTGTGTTTGATTTTCTTTCCACAGTCCAAAGATATGTGAAGTGGTGACTATAAAATGCAGAAATGGGGAGGTTTTGTGCCTTTCAGTAACAATTGAAAGACAAACACTGTCACAGACAAAGTGAAGACTTCAGGTTTTAATGAGCTGAATATATGAAAATTAGTCCAGACCCTTAATGTATGTGTGGATATATATGAGTAGCTGGGCCTTCTGAGGAAGTTAGTAGAAGTAAATAAAATCCAACATAAGTGAAAAATTCAAAAAGTACCTTTTTAAAGGTTCCAAAGAAATAAAGTTGCAAGTATTGATGTCTTTTTAAATGTTGTCTGTGATTCGTATCAAATCATTCTTTCAAAAAACTGAGAATACTTTAACAGATCTTCACCCTGGTGACTGAGGTTGTAGATTTTTTCCAACAGCTGTTGTGTTCAATAGATGTCATGTTTACTTAAATATTTTTACATTTCATGAATGTGCAACACAGTAATTGCTTGAAAACAAGCAGCAGTAACTAGAGCCTTAAAGACGAGCCAAAACAAACTGAATCTGCTCACTGCTGCTTCATAAAATAAACTTGGATGAACTGCTACAAAAAAAAACTAAAGCAAAAGTTGTCTAAAATGGAGTGACTTTCAGATATTTAATACATTCATAACTAAAAATACATATCCAAGTGGCGTTAAAATTAGTGTTGCGATTTCAAAGGAAGATTTACGTCAGATGTTGTCCTTGCCGGCCTTTCAGGTCCTTTGTCGCAGTTGTTCTTCATTTGCTTTAGAAAAATTAGTAAAAGGTAATGGGAGAAATAATTAATGACTTAAAAGTTTATTCTGGGCAATTTATTGTAATAATTAATGAATAGTACCTTAACAGTTTTGAATCGGGTTAATTCTCGGCCCATTTTGAGCATAGGCCGACTGTGTCAAAGTTGCACATTAATTCTTCTAATGCAATCGGAACTTCCAAGAATATGGCTGTATGAGCTGCCTGAAATAAGTCCACCTGACAGTTCTCAGTATGTGCAATTATTCATTTATGCACACATGGGTTTGACTCTAGCAAGAGCACTAAAAACTGCATAAGCATTAAAGGAAAATTTCTGCATGTCAGGTACTGATGTTTGCTGTTTGAGTTTTAATCCTCTTAACTTCTGTTCTCTTTAAATTCCCTTAACTTCCTTGTTATCAGTAGTTGTCAACAGGAATAACTATTATTAGAAGTTAAACAAGAAACCTATAATATCAGTTTTTAGCACATTTGTAAAAGTAAATTCCATTGTACACTTGCTAAATAGAAATAATAACGTACATAAGATTTCCTCCATTACTTACCTAATTTATTGTCATGTAAAGTTTGCTTATAGTATTTCATACTCTTAACATTCCTTCAAAATATGGCTGTCGGGGATTTGTCGAAACTGTCAGGTGATGAAGAGGTGGAAATTGTCCTCAGAGTGGGAGAACTGCCCACGCAGGATTGTAAACTGTCCACAGACAGCTGACTGCTGTGCTGATGGCACAGAATCTGAGGGAATCACAGATTCCAGCAAAAAGAACACATCAGACGATAGAGTGTTTTTCCCAATTCTTATCCTGAATTATATTTTACATCACACTAAAAGTTGAAGACATAAAATAATCATTGATTATCATACACATTTTGCTTGTTTGTACTCAGATGTGCTGCTACCCTCACTTTTTAACTGCGGCTCAAACCATGTTTTTGCTACACACCAACCCAATGAAATATTGAAATTCAGCTGTAATCCCTGCAAATAGACTGGCTTTTTACTTCAAAGATATTATAAGACTTGGGACTTTACTTTGCTTTAAAATGAGTCTCTAAAAAGTGACCAGCTTTCACTGTATAAGTCTTAGGTGATTTCCACCTGTTAGCTTGGGGAATTTGATTTTTGAACAATGGGAGGGTTTTGTCTGTTGCTGAGACGAATACACTTATACTGTGCTTTTTATAGGCCTGGAGAAGAAAGGCAAACAAGCTTTTGCAACATATCAAGAGATATGGTGGTAATTCGTGGTGCCTTAGGGTGGATTCTCTGCCAAATCATCAGGCATCCTGTGATTACACAGCTGAATAGCTGACCAGTGATCACAAAGATCTGCAATACTAGGCCAAATATTACTCACCGAAAACAGAATGTACCCTAGCAAATGTCTTAATTTTGTTTTTTTTTCTGTCCGCAGCGTTGTCCTTCCAATTATTGAATGAATGGGTTGTCTGAACATTTTAAACAAGCAACATCCTGGTGTAGTTCTCATGAGAATTTCAGGAGAAAACAGGAGTCATGTTTTTTTTTTAACTTTAGCACTAAATCTGTTCATAAATTACCAATAACAAGACTTCACAAAATCAGTTGAGATTGTTGTCTGCCAGTTTTGGATTATGTCGAAAAAAATGTGTTTATATCAAAGAAAAATGTGCCAAGGTCAAACCAGTGGCAAAACTGAGCCTTGAAAATGTAGTCCACTAACAGAAGATGAATATGCTAGCAAGGTTTTGGGAATCGTTGTCATTGGGAAATGTTCAGTAAGACAGACCACTTACATATTGAGCCAAGACCATGTGTACCAGTTTAAATTAATGGTAAAAACATTTACACACAGGGCACCTGGTAGTCTTGCCTGTACAAGATCTTTATCCTAAAAATTATTTTACCGTATTCCCTCCTGAGTAAAGCAGATGGTAATTTGGGGTTGGACAAATGGGGTATGAGGTGAAATTTGAGGAAAAAGAGTGTGTGTGATGAATTGCAACCATGTGTGCATTCCTCATTTTTGAATGAAGTACTGTATTTTGGTTGAAATGTATTTTTAAAGTCTGCCAACCTGGACTTAAGAGTTATATGAGTGAAAGGAACAGCCTCAAATGCTGATGCCAGAGACTCTTCACTGCATTCTGCAGAGAACCATGATCTACCTCACAAGGAGCACCTGTGAATAATCGCCACCAATCTTCATCCCCAGCAGTGTAGTTTGAGGGTCTGGTGTTACACTGCCAGGCTGGACAGATAAACTCAAGCCCTGAACTTTCACATACTGGGCAAAGAGCAAATCCCATGGGCTCAGGGGCGATAACTCAGGCACAGGGGAAGAAACTCCTGGATATCTGTATCTACTCTCAGAAATCACCCGCTACAACACTGCTGGCACACAGTTCTACAACTATCACTTTCTTTCTGAAAAATCTGTCTCTTTAAATTTTTTTCTTTGTTGCTGCTTTGTTGCTTTCTGGCATAGTTTTAAAGATGACATATCGAAATATATGACTGTATGATGACCAACTCAGAATCAATTTAAAAGTTGCACATCTGGAATGAAAATATCCTGTCATTGCAAAGCAAGAAATATGAGCATACAGGAAAGTGGAGTTAATCTAAGCCTGATTCCAGAAGTCTTTGTTGTGATCATGGGACAAGCAGACGGGGCACAGTGGCCTTGGTGTCCCTCACACTTCTCGTATTCATTCCCATTATGAAGGAGATAATTCAGTTCTAAAACTGAATCCATTTGGTGGCATTTAGGCATGATGTAAGATTTAGTTATGCAGAATTCATAACAAAAGATAATCTTTCATCTCTGTAGGTTTAGCTCAAATCTGGAGCAATACAGTCTTGCTATCCACCAGTTGTGTGCCACGGTGTCCATCATGCTTATGCATGAGTGTGTGTGCATGTGTGTGCTTGTCCATTTTTGATTTGTTACTTTTATTATGTATTATTTATTTATACTTTTGCACGTTTTACCCTTTCACCTTAATTTATCTGTACTGTATTATCTTTTCACTGTCATCCTTTAAATGTTTGTCATTCTCCTGACTTCTTCTCCCTCATCTATGCACTGTGGGCCTGAGGATCTTCATTTCATGCTCCTTTGTATACCTTTTGAACAAAGGAGCTTGAAAATAAATGATTCTTGATTCTTGTGCAGGCAGAGCAATAAGCTAAGGTGATCCTTCAGGACCCTGGAGGAGCAATGCTGGGTAATACAAGTGAAGGAAGAGCTCCAGTACAGGGGTTTGAGTGATGTTAGCACTGCTTTTTGACAGAATAATGGTGGGAAAAAAAATTCCTTGAGAAAAACATATCATGAAAGTTTTATCTTCATGGACAAATTTCTCTTCTCACCACATTCAATAAGCTTCCTGGGGGACCGTGTTCATCTGAACAGAGCAGAAGACCTTTGGCTTCAGCTGACCTGTGCCCTAAATGTTTGGTTTGCTGAACTTTTACCTACTTAAAACTATATGCACTTATTTACCTTCCCTGTTGGATCAAATAATATCCAGATCAATACTGGATTTTTCTAGAGTATTTCAGAATTCAGGAAATTGTTCATTGTTAGATCATTTAAGTATAATAATGTAAAACAATTGTCTTGTATTCTACCAGACTGTCACGGCATGTCTAAAGATTGCAATATATGATTCTCCAGGTAAATTTAGTGATGTTGACTGTAAAATTCTACCTGCTTTCATAATTGAGATGATACCTTAGATTACTTACTACTACGGTGTTGTTTACACTTTAATTTGTACAGTTCATATGCTGAACTCAGTCTGTCTGATGCCTTTCTGCTCTTCTGATGCTTCAGCTGTTCTAGTTTTAACCTTTAAATAGTCTAAATGATGACTGTCCTTCAATCTTATATATTGACTTGTTTGCTCTCTGATACTCTTTATGCACATATCCCTTTTCTGACAAAGATATCAGATGAAAAAAGCAACAGCCATGCACTTTAGCACTGAGATTCCTTGAAATTCACAAATTCTAATTTAGCTGATGGATCCAAATAAAGTCTAAAGTCAAACTTTAGGGCCAGAACACAGATCTTCAGCTGTGTGTTCAGACACATGTTCAATTCCCATTCCATCTGTGTGGGGTTTGCATGTCCTCCTTGTATTCATGTGGGTTTTGTCCAGATTCTTCCCAGAGACGTGTTTCAGGTGGGCTGGTGACTCTAAATATCCATATGGTATGGATGTGTGTGGCTCCCCTGCCAGGTCATCCAGCATATGGTTTTAGTATAAGGTATGGACTGCCTTGACCCTGCTTTAGGCCATGTGGTTTCTGATGATGGGTTTGTGTTTAACAATCTAACAGAATGCATGTGATTCATGTGAAAATCAGATATAAAGTGCATCATTCAGCCTTATTCTTTTGTTGTTATACTTGTCTCTTTTGTTATTATTTGTTATTTACTGTTTATCTATCTATCTAATTTATTTATTTAGTTAATAGATTTTATGTGCCTTTTGTTATGTGACCTCTGTTTAAGCTGCTGTACCGATGAATTTCCCTGCAAGAATTAATCAAGTTGTATACTACCCTGTCCTGATGTTCTGTAACTGAAACAAAATCCCAAAGGTTTAGAAGTGATCCATGACCTTAATTTATGCAGACTTGAATAAATAGAGAATGTACAACAGGCATGTGTGAAGCATCTCGGAGTCTTCACCTGCTCCATGAAAACTGATCTACATTACATTAATAACAGACTTTTTTGTGATCCCTTTTGATTACAAAAAATGTAGGGCTAGGAATATGAGGTTTGGTTACAGACATGGGAGGCTAAAGAAGGTATACAGGCCAATATTTTTCAGTGAAAAAGTTGCTTATAAAATGAACATTTTGGCATGTTGCTCAATAATTTAAGGACCTCAGGTTATAAGTACACACTAAACGAAAAGGGGCAAAGTAAAACCTAATTCTGAGTAATGGTATTACTTCACTGGACAGAGCAGAAATTTGGCTTTATTCCAGTTCACAGGGATTCAGGTCAGGTTCATCTCTTCTCTCATGTTTTTATTTGTACAGAGGAACAGAGAGAAAACTATTTCTGGCAGAGCAAATTTATCTGCTTATAATCCACTCAATATTAAATTAATTGCTTAATTGCACAGCTGTCATTGGTTTAAATGTTTTTATTATTTCCCAATGCATTTATTATTGTATATCTTCTCATTCATCCATTATTCCAAAAAAATCTGGGATTTACTATCTTTTTAAAAATACTATTTGGTCCTCTATGTTGTGACCTCTTGTTCATAATGGTCGTAAAAATACAAATCCTCCCTTAATTTACAAGACAAAACCACCTTTCAAACGTTCTTCTTTTTTACAAATTGTATCAACGCTTATTGTTATTATTTTTACACAAGTTCAATTATTTCAGCTATAATCTAAAATACTCCGGTATACAAAATACTGTTCGCTTTTCAGAAAAACAGTTTTGACTGTGTTCATAACTGCTGAGAATCCGCGCGAATTTAGACTAGGTCTCTGGCGGGAGGGGTGTGGCTTCTGAGTTAGATTCTGATTGGACACACTTACAGATCACGCCTTCCAGCCCTGGCACTGGGCGGAGCTAAGGAGAGGCCCCCCCCTGCCATTGGCCAAGTAGGACAAGTTCCTAAGTGTCAAGTATGTCGGGACATCGCGTGTGCCCGAACGTTATAAATACTCTCGTGAGGGCTCCGTACAAGATGAGTGTTGCCGTCTTGTCGGTTTTCCCCCGGAAGCTGGTATACGACACGTACCAGAAAGATGCTGCCGCAGGTTCTCAAACTTCCCGGCCGAAGCGCCTCTCCTTTGCTAAAGTGGGCGGAGAAGTGGGTTGAGAGCGTGGCTTGTGTGAAAAGTCGCAAGACGCGCAAGATGAAAAGTCTCGAGGAGATGCCCGGACCTACTTTCTCCAGCTTCGCGTGGGACCTGATAGGCAGGAGGGGGCTGTCCCGCCTGCACGAGCTGCAGGTGCGAATGAGGCGGAGCGCGAGGTGGTGCTTCGCACGCGGCTAGTTAATCATGGCGAGGAGCGGTTGTTCATACTTGTCTGGTTAAACGGGCTTTGTGAGAAATACATTAAAACTCCAGCACAAATAAAATAATAAACCTGCCTATGTTTCGCGGACACAAAAGTGTTTCCCGCGAAGTTTTTGTATATAAATAAGGGAAGTGTGCGGGGCACGCGAGTCTTAGTTTGCTGCCTCAGAGTTACTCTAGAGGAACTGAGTTGTAGTGCTGTAACTGTTAATAAACATATAACGTCTTTCCATCAGCTGGAGGGTCGCCAGCGGTACGGGCCAGTGTGGAAAGCCAGTTTTGGGCCGATCTTGACGGTCCACGTTGCAGAGCCCGAGCTCATAGAGCAGGTTCTGCGGCAGGAGGGCCGGCATCCGATCCGCTCTGAACTGTCGTCCTGGAAGGACTACCGGGAGCTGCGTGGACACGGCTGCGGGCTGCTGACAGCGTGAGCACCGCCCCGAAGCCCCCGGTTCTCACTGCTTCACACTTCTCGTTTTGACTCAGTAAATAAGGTCTTTTGAAATCATTCCGTTTATTCACCTTATTTTGCACGACCAGTCTCGTCCACAGCACACGTCTACTTTGCAGAGTCTACTCGTTTCTCCGTTTATCTTTTCCATAGATGCTATAGTTATCTCCGGTATTTGCAAATATAGTACATTAAGCATTTAAAACAAGAGTATATTTTCTTTTTTGGTTTCATTATTGCGTCTAAATCGTTACTCTGTTAGTTAAGGGAGCAAAAGCATTTGTCTGTTTTCTTATGGATAAATTGCAGGTGGACAACCTTTGCATGTAGATATTTCCCAATTCAGTTGCATCCATCAAAGTAATATCTGTGGGTAAACTGTTCTGTATGTTTAGCATTTAGTGATTAAGGAGTCATTTTAATTGTTTGTAATTTGAACTCACTGTTCATTCAATGCTTATAGTTAAAGGAAGGCAATTTAGTTTTTGCACTGATGTGTGTGAGTTAAAACCTTCAGTTGTAGCTCATCCATGCATGGGGGGGGGGGGGTACAATTTTGAAAAGGTGTATGTTGTTCAGACCTGTTCCATTACTGACTTACCTTTGTCAATTTTGCCAAATGTTCAGTGAGGGAGAAGAATGGCAGTGCATCCGCAGTCTCCTGGGAAAACACATGCTGCGTCCTCAAGCAGTTGAGGCTTATGATGTTGTCCTTAACAGTGTGGTGAGCGACCTCCTCGCCAAGCTACAGATGCGCCGCCAACAGAGCCCCAGTGGTCTTGTCACCGACATCGCCAATGAGTTCTACCGCTTTGGACTGGAAGGTTAGGGAGCTTTTTTGTGCGCTGGTGGCATAGAGTGTAACAGAGTGTTAACTGAAATCTGTGAGCCCATATTGTATATATAATTTCACACACATTCCTTGTTTTATGACTGCTGAGTGGTTATCAATTTAATGAATTCAAGGACTTGAGGCAGGTGAAGGATATAAAGAGGAACCAAGCTGGATACTATATTCTCTGACTGGGATTCCATTTCAGGCATTTCCTCTGTGCTCTTTGAGTCGAGGATAGGCTGCTTGGAGCCTCATGTCCCCTCAGAGACTGACCGATTCATTCAGTCTATCAATACCATGTTTATCTTGACCCTCCTCACTATGGCTATGCCAGCCTGGCTACATCGAATATTCTCCAAGCCCTGGGACACTTTCTGTCAGTGTTGGGATTACATGTTCAAATTTGGTGAGCAATATGCATCAACTTCTCGATCATAAAGATACTGGCAGTTGTCTTCAGACTTAGCACTTTCTTCCTAACCTTCTTTTTCTGTTTTTATCTTTGCAGCAAAGGGTCATATTGATAAGCGTCTGGAGGAAGAAGCAAAAAGGCTTGCAGCTGGGGAGGAAGTAGAAGGACAGTACCTTGCATACTTCCTATCCAAGCAGGGGCTGCCTATGAAAACTGTATATAGCAATGTGACTGAGTTGATGTTGGCTGGAGTGGACACGGTAAGAACTGTTTCTGTATCTTTCTCCTAATACAGATATCTCCAACCTGCTATCAGTGTCACAAGACCTACATTTAGATTAGAGATCAAAATTCCACTAAGATGGCTCTGCTTCCATTAACTAATTCTCTGTCTTTTGGTCTTAGATATCCAGCACCTTATCCTGGTCCTTATATGAGCTGTCGCGACACCCTGAGGTGCAGGATGCCCTACGAGAAGAGGTCCTGGCTGTCCTGAAGGGGAAGAAAATCCCCAGGGCTACAGATGTGGCCAAGATGCCGTTCATGAAAGCTGTAGTGAAGGAGGTGCTGAGGTGAGGGAAGAAGTTTAAGATCAAGAGAGTAAGAGGAAGAAATGTAAAAGTATAGTAATCTATTGCATTCCCATATTGCCATGACAACTCTACAGTATGGCATTTTAAGAACTATGAAGTAATAATGAAATTACGATAAATGAAGGCAATCAAAAACAGTTTTATATTTCCCATCCAGACTTTACCCTGTTATACCAGCTAACGCCAGAGTCATAGCTGAAAAGGACATCCAGGTTGGAGAATACATCATTCCAAAAAATGTAAGTAACAATTATATATATTCAAACTTATTAGATATTCATTATACTTTTCAAATTCATTGTTTTTGATCTGGTCTTTTGAACTGAAGAGAGATTGCCTTGTATCTCTGGATGAACATGTAAGTGGTACCCAGAATAAATTGATATGCCGTCAAACTGTGCATAATCATAGATATCCTGTCTCTGCCTCTCCAGACACTCATAACATTGTGTCACTACGCGACATCACGTGACAGAAGGTTCTTCTCAGACCCTGACAAGTTCTTGCCTGAGCGCTGGCTGAGCCGGGAGCAGAGTCATCACCCCTATGCTTCTGTGCCCTTTGGTGTCGGCAAGCGCAGTTGCATCGGGCGACGTATTGCCCAGCTGGAGCTCTACTTGGCCTTGGCACGGGTCTGTCAGAGTTTATATCTGTGCATTGTAGAACCTTTCAGTGTAAGACAGGTTAAGCAACTGTTTGATTCTTGCTTGTAACTCTAAAATATACTCTCTTCTGTAGATCCTGATCCACTTTGAAGTGAAACCTGACCCACAGGGTGAAACTGTCTACCCCATGACCAGAACCTTGCTGGTGCCAAGAAGTTCGATCAACCTGCAGTTTATTGAACGTTGATGTAAAGGCCACTGAAGATGTGAAAGAGAGGCAGTTCCTATATCTTCTGGGGATCAGAGGCAGGGGTTGAGTCAGGCAGAGGAGGCGGAATCTACTGTTCAGGCTCACATATGATGTCCACTTCAACCAGGGAAGCAGTAACAAAGAGCTGAAGCACTGCAAGAAAAGTGATGTATTTGCACTTTTCTTATAAAAAGCCCCGTGGGCAACAGAGGTAACTAGGTACTGTTATTTTCACAGCATGATTTTGCATGCATCTTCTTGGAAAGCAGGTGCTCGTGGGTTTTTATTTATTTATTTTTTTAAACTTTGACAAAAAGGGACACATGAAAATCTGAGTGGTTGCCAAAGATCCTGTGGTGCAGCCCCATCCTATGCACGTTCCTCAACTTCTCAGGCATTACCGGTTCGTGTCTCCACTTGCATAGCATATTACATTGCAATATTTTCACCACCCACTTCTCCTCTGTATGAGCTGTACATTGTACTGAGCCTCACTATGGAGAGAGAAAATGTACAGTTTCAAATGGTTCTTATTTGGCTGAAATGCGACACTGAATTCATGGATTGTGTCTTCACATGTGGTTTTAGGTCTATACAAAAAGTAGCTAAAAATCTTGCTCAGGTGTTGCATATGTGGAATAACTAGTGGAATGCATGTATGAAATAAAAAAATTGCAAACTCTAGCAAGTTGAATCAAAAAAGGGAGTCAGTTCCTGTTAGGTACATCATTGACTGAATAAATATGATGTGCTGTATGTATTTGAACAATGACTGTTAAAACCAACATTGTTTACATTTTTATGGCTAAGACTCAGATCCTTCCATGTAAATCTAGAACTGTCTGCACAGCCAAAGTGCACAGCTGTAAAGTCTATGGACATAGGTGCCTAATTATATTGCTAACATGTTTTCAGTTTTATTTTCTATTTTAGCTGTTAATGTGTTTGGTATTTATATCCTTTAATAAAATGCATCAAATCTATTTGGTCTCCTTTGTATTTGGTGTAAAATTGTTAGCCCTTAACAACAGTGTTGAAGGGTTGTGTAACTGGCTACTTCTGGGTACTTTAACTTCTGAAAGCCAACTCAAACGCCCTGGTTTTCTGGGAATATTATTGCTCACAGGGTCAGAATGCATTGAGAGACGGTTTTGATGTGGCTGAGTCACTCGTGATTGCTTGCTGAAAAATGATAGCTTTGTCTAACTTGCATTTAGCAAGACCAATAAATGGTTAGTACAGATCCTTCATTTCGGGTCCCGGTTCAATGTTCGACGGGGTTATCCCTGCTTCCCTCCGGGATTGAGCCACATTCCACGAAGTGAGCTTAACTGCTAACTGGAGTTTATTGAAATTTAGCAACCGACTCCATGGTGTGTGCAGATGTGGCCGAAATTTATTGGTTCCCTTCCGCTTTTTCCAAAAAATTCACACTTTTCTCTGAAATAAGTAGCTGACAAAAGTGTTTGGTGTCCACCATTCTTTATTTCAGATTTAATAGAATAGAAACTTTGCTTTTGATTTAACATTATTTGAACAAACATAGTAGTTGGTAACAATAATAAACTGAAAATAACTGCAGTCCAAAGCTTTCTGTAGTTCTGGATGAGGTTTCTACATGTCTCCACTGGAGGTCTGACCCCTTCTTCTTGAGGAAACTGCTCCAGTTTCCTCAGGTTTGATGGTGCTTCTCCCAACTGAGAATTTCAGTTCTTCCCACAAATGTTCTATGGGATTCAGATCAGAACTCATATCAGGCCATTTCAAAATGGTCCAGTGTTTTCTTTTCATCCATTCTGAGTGTTTTTTGAGGTGTTTCAGTCCATTGCTAATGGAGGATGGTCTGTTTGAAGTATCACTACAATACAGTTACTTCCTATAACTTCTAAAGGGGAACAATAATATTGACATTTTAGAATATCTTTGTAGAAAACAGAAGAATTCATTTCACAGCTTTTTTGTTTTGTTCCCCTGCAAACCAAAGAAATGCATGTATGGATGACAGAAAACCTTAATTTCATTACATTTCAGAAAAAAATGACATTATTTTAATAAAATGCAAGGGTACGAATAACTTTGGCCCCATCTGTATGTCCAGTCAGTTGTTTTGTAAACACAATGAGCTCCATATGACCACGGCACAGTGTGTAGTGGACTACAGTGGGGTGAGAGGTTAGCAAAAGGAGAATTTGACCTGCAGTGTGAGGCTGACAGATCTGGGAAGGCAGCCAAACTGATCATGCTGGTCAAGTGTCCAAGGGTCATTCGGCCATGTGTTCAGGCTGAAGCCAGAATCCAGTCTACAGTCTGCTTTATTCAAACCCAGGTCTCAGGGCAGATACTTTGATAAATAAATATACGGCTTTCATAACGCTAGATTTAAGTAGCATACAATGCCCAGCAACAGCTGAATGAATGTAATGCAAGTCATGGGAAGGATTTCTGCATATATTAAGCAAAAAAACCCCTCTTTAAGCTTTCTTAAAACCAAATTAACAAGATCAAAGTGAGACAGACATCGAGAATAAAGCTGAGGTTAGGAAGCCTCAAAGTGTTGTGAAGCAGATGGTCTTCAACAGGTACCTGAAGGACCTGAGCAGATTTATTTTTTGGGAAAGTCGTAAAACTTTGGAGCTATTGCTGAAAACAGACCATTCGTTTAATGCCTAGAGAAAAGATGTTGTCAGCAGTCAAAGGCAGGAATGAGTTATTGAGGGAAGATAATGGAGCGTGAGAAGACAGTAGGTAATGCACATTCATGTTTTTTTTCCAAAAATGAGACACATCTTCTACTGAATTGATGAATTTAATCTTATTTTGGGAACAAGGTTCACTGCATAGAGGTCAGCTGTCTGATCGCTGTCGCCATCTGCTGCTGGACAACTTACCTACCTATGTACCACGCTCTGTCATGACGCTTTCTCCCGCGTAGAAAAACTACAAAAAATCTTAATTTCTGGACGCTACAGAATATTCTTGCAATATTCTGAAAAATTTGAATACACTTTTATTTACCAGTCAATTTCTAAAATGGAGGCAATAACGTCATCTGCTGAATTAGACTGGAATATTGGGGCGTCTCACGCTACTCAAGGCCGCCCCTAGCGGTAGTAAAGAGCTGCGCGGGAGGCGGTGTGAGTGGACAGTGCTGGCGGGTCCCACTCGACCGGCACCTCTGTGGGGCCTCCGATGGAAGTCGATTCTAACTTCCGTTAACGGGATTTTTAGCTTTCAGTTTTTGATATTTAACAAAAAAAACATGTAAAACCAACAAAACCGAAAAGACCAGCCGGACCTATAAAAAAATTAACTAACCTGTGTCTACATCGAATCTGTATATATCTGGGGATTTATAAAGCGTATAACGCTGGGTTTATCCCCATTCTAGTTTTCCCCAAAAATGCTACTGAGGTGTCGCCGTCTGGGTGCCCCGGCCAACTGAGGGCCATTTCTGGGCCGCGCTGTGTGTTTTGTGCGTTTGCGTTAAAAGCAGAGCGACGTTGCTGAGAAAGCCGTTGTCGCGTACGACGTCATCAGCACGTTACTATTCCTGCGCTTCACGCCGAGTGCCTGCGTGTGTTCGAACACATGGGTTGATATAACGCACTTCACATTAGTTTTGGTTTTGAGATTATTTATAATAGCGCGTGAATGGTCTGCAGGAGGAGAATCATAAACTTTGTGAAGGAAATGCTCCGAGTTAGACAAACATCGCGTTAGAAAGTGAAACATTTGTCCTGTTTGAGAGTGGCGGTCATGAATGAAGAGCTGGATGACACGGTCTTCCCCGTGGAGGACGGCCTGTTCGCCGACTCTTTCTCCGCGGAGAGCGTGTACCGTTTTGGCGAGCAGGAGCTAAAGATCAACCAGATGTTCGGCGCTAATCTCGGCGTGGCGGCGCCCGTGTGGGACGCTGTGGGTTCCCGTGGTTCCGTTTGTGTGTGTTTTCATTTTGCTGATTCTGCAGATGACAGACGCGAGTTGAATAAAAGCCTAAACTGCTTGTGTCCCTTGTACTTTTTTCCCCACATGTGACTGACAGGCCGTGTGTCTGTGCCGCTACATGGACGAGGCTCCGCTAGATGTGGGAGGAAAAAGAGTGATAGAGCTGGGCGCCGGCACGGGCATCGTGGGTATCCTGGCAGCGCGCCTCGGTATGTGTACTGCAGGTCCACTGTGCCCCAAAACGGTGGCCTTGGAGAGAGAGACATACACAGTGCATTCAAAAAGTATTCAGGCACCTTTATTTTTTCACATTTTGTTATGCTAAAATTTTTTAATTCATTTTTTCACACATCAATCTACACTCAATAGCCCATAATATCAAAACAAAAAGAGGATTTTATTTTTGTATTAAAAATAAAAAAAGCTGAAATATAACATTGACATAAGTATTCAGACCCTTTGCTATGACACTTGAAATTTAGCCCAGCTGCATTCCACTTCTCTTAATCAACTTTGAGATGTTTCTGCATCTTGATTGGAGTCCACCTGTGGAAATGATTTGGAAAGGCACACACCTGTCAATATAAGGTCTCACAACTGACAGAGCGTATCAAGAGCAAAAATAAAGCTATGGATACAAAGGAACTGCCTGTAGAGTGTAGAGACAGGCTTGTTTTGAGGCACGGATCTGTGGAAGGCTACCAAAAAAAAAAACAAAAAAAAACTTTTGCTGCTTTGAGTGTTCCCAAGAGTATACTAGCCTCAATAATTTTTAAGTAGAAGAAGCTTGGAACAACCAGGACTCTTCCTTGAGCTGGCTGCCTGGCCAAACTGAGCAGAAGTGGGAGAATAGTCTTGGTAAGAAAGGCAACCAAGAACCCAATGGTCACTTTGGCTGAACTCTGGAGATCCTGTGTGGTGATGGCTGAAACTTCCAAAAGAATAACCATTACTGCAGCACTTCACCAGTCTGGGCTTTATGGCAGCATGACCACACAGAAGCCTCTCCTCTGTAAAAGGCACTTGAAAGCCTGCTTGGGGTTTACCAAAAAGCATCAAAATGACTCTCAGACTAAGAAACCAAGATGGAACTACTTGGCCTCAGTTCTAAGTGTTATGTTTGGAGGAAACCAGGTAGTGCTCATCACCTGTGCAGCACCATCCCAACATTGAAATATGGTGGTGGTGTTTTTCAGCAGTAGGTACTGGGAGACTGGTCAGGGTTGAAGAAAGCTGAATGGTGCAAAATACAGAGCTATGCTTAATGAAAACCTGTTCCAAAGTGCTCAGGACCTTAGATGAAGAGCTGAAGGTTCACTTTCCAACAGAACAATGACCCTAAACACACAGCCAAGCTAACGCAGGAGTAGTTTAGGGATGACTCTGAAGGTACTTGAGTGGCCCAGCCAAAGTCCAGACTTGAACCCATTTAAACATCTCTGGAGAGACCTGAAAATGGCTGTCTGATGGTCTCAATCTAACCTGGCAGAGTTGAAAATCCTTAAATCCAGGTGTGCTATACTGGTCATGTCTTTCTCAGGAAGACTTGAAGCTGTAATTGCTTCAAAAGGTGCTTCATCAAAGTACTGAGTTAAGGGTCTGAATACTTGTGTCCATTTGTTTATTTCAGATTTTTTAAAATAAATGTGCAAAACATTCTAAAGTCCTGTTTTCACTTTGATATTATGGGGTATTGATTGTAGACTGTGTGAATTTTAACATAACACTGCAACATAAAATGTGAAAAAAGTAAAGGGGTCTGGTACTTTCTGAATGCACTGTCAATATATACTATGTTTCTCATATGTAGTCATTACCCCACATATTGGCATGTAAGGATTCTAAGAAATTTAAACTGCTTTATTAATCTGAAATAATAGCAAATGCAATGCAGCTGCTAATAAATTTAACTATGTAAGTGTTGATATACAGAATAAGTTGTCTGTCACTAACTGCCCTGTGATGGGCTGACATCCCATTTATTGTGTACCTTGTCTCATATACAGTACTGTGCAAAAGTCTTAGGTACCTGTGGGAACAATGGTCTAAAATGAAGATGGTTCCAAAAATAATGCCATGAATACTTATTAATCAATGAACATTCTAAAAAGTCCAGTAGATAAAAAAACCTCAGTCAGATCAATATTTGGTGTGACCACCCTTTGCCTTTAAAACAGCATCAATTCTCTTATGCAAACTTGTATGCAGTCTAAGGTAGAGGTTGGTAGGTTCTTCCAAACATTTTGAGGAACTGGCCACAGTTCTTCTGCAGACTGACTGTCTCTGTATGTCCTCCCAGACTGACTCGATCATGTTGAGATCAGGGCTCTGTGGGGACCATACCATCTGTTGCAGGATTCCTTCTTTTTGCTGAAGATACTTCTGTATGACTGAGATTGGGTGTTTGAGGTCATTCTCAGGCTGCAGAATGAATTTGGGACCAATCAGAAACCTCCCTGATGGTACATAAGAATCTACCTGTACTTCTCAACAGACATTGAAGTTGCATACCTAAGACTTTTGCACAGTACTGTACAATGCTTGTGAGGCAGGTGCTGGACACAACACCAACCCTGCATAGCCTAGTAAGGATGGATAAATGTTAGTCACGACAATAACCTAGTTTTGATTGTCTTTACCCTCCACAACAGGAGCAAATGTGACGTTGACCGACCTTCCCCATGCCATCACTCAACTGGAAAACAATGTTGCTGCAAACAGGCCTCCAGTTGGTTGGCCTTCTGTTTCTCCCAGTGTCCTTCCCCTGTCCTGGGGCCTGGATCATGGTCAGTTCCCCACAGACTGGGATCTTGTACTTGGTGCTGACATTGTGTATTTGTCAGAAACCTACACCCTCCTGCTGGACACACTCACACATCTGTGTAAGGACGGGGCTGCTGTGTACTTGTCATCAAAGATGCGTGCCGAGCATGGGACACCTGACTTCTATGAGAACGTTCTGCCACAGAGGTTTGACTGTCAGGTGTTGCGCTGTGATGTTCAGCAGAACATAAACATATATCATGCTACCTTAAGGAGGCCAGGCGCTTAACCAGTGACAGCAGCTGCAGTGACCCTGTTGAAAAGGAGTCACAAAGTTTCTGAGGAGACTTTTGACAGATCCGGCATAAAACGAAGCAGCATGTTGGTCATATACACTTATTAGCAACACTTATGTTTGCATGGAAGAGAGAACAAATAACTGGGAATTGCAAACAAAAAATTTTGTTCGGCTTTCCTTCTTATCTTGTAAATCAGCAACAACAGTTTGAGACTTAAAAACTAACAGTGGTGTAAGGAAAAATAAAGCTGTCAAATAAAGCTTTGAAATAACTGCTTTTTTGATAAACCTCTACTAGTTTTATTAGAGAAGCTAAAAAGTAGCTGAAATAAGTTTAAACCTGGTAAGTCCACTGTTAGTGAAAGAAAAAGAACGTGGTGCGTTGCATGTCCGTGTGTTTGAAAGACAGGTTTTGTAAGCAGCAACAGTTTTTAGTCTCCCTCCATCAAATCCTCCCCTTTAGCACTTTGCTGATGTACAGTTTTTCTGTTCAGAGTGGAAAGCCTGTTTGTTCCGCTGGAGAGTTTTAGAGAAAGAAAACATTGCCTCCCTGTCTATCTGCTTGAGCTCATTGAACAAAACAAATTCCTCTCTATGCTTAAGACCTGCAACTCCCCAAACAGGTCTGTAATTACCCTGCTCTTTAAACAATTATCTATGTCTTTAAAGTATAACCTTTTCTATAAGTTTTAAGAATAAAGCAAAAAAAAATACTGAACCAGCGTCATGTAATTTTAAGACTATTAAATGTTTTCATTTATAGTTGGCACAAAGGATGCTAAGGCTTCAACCTTGTAAATCAATTTATACTAATAGTTACTCGATATCTCTTCTCATTGTTATGTAATAGTTACAACCAGTGTTTTGTAAAATTGTAATATTCCCTGTCATTGTTTTTGATATTTAATAAATGTAGACATGGTGAGCATGTGGTCTATGTAAAGAGGGGGAGGCAACTGTCATTCCACTTGTGTTCTAGAAGAATTGCATGCCATTCTACATGAAGTTAATTAAACAACTGTTATTTTAGCAGGGAGGCTTGTAACAATGGCAAATGGAGAGGGCCATACGGGGTTAGGGGGATGGACATGTAGTCTCTTTTAAAAACAAGTTGCTGGTCAGTGATTTAGTGCAGTACTACTGCCTGCTCTACAGCAACAGGACACTTTCATCGCAGCTCACTGCAAAGAGGTATGTTGAATTGTTAGCTTCCCATAAACTTATAACAGTTTGAATCTATGTAAAAACAAATATGTAAATGTACACTGTAATATTGATGTGGGAAATAGTAATTTTTACATTTTAATTTTAAACAAACATTTTAAAGCTATTTCAATGCTTTGATGTTATGTTCTGCGATCCAGTACATGATTCCTAAACTTCTGTGATGGAGTCTTGGACAGGGAATCAGGGGCAGCCACCATTATATAACAAGTTTTTGACTGTCCCTGGACGACATATCTCACATAAGTAAGTGTTTTCAGAACTTAACTAGTATCTTGGACCCAATAGAACCATTATGATACTGTTTCATATTTTGCTTTTTAAAGTTGACATTATTTAATGTTTTCAAACTGCTGGCAAAAGGGTAATTAATGCTTAAATGCATTTTTACAAATGCCCATTAAGGACAAAAATAACTTGAATACAAAAAATATTGTAGCTCATGTTTGTTTGTAAGCACTCTTTTTTGATAATATTAAAAAAGTCATCAAGGTGAGAATACAGATGCGGAGGAGTGTTTTTCTTTTTAAATGTAATCATCTCTAAACGTGTATTTCCCAGGTACCAAGACATGCAAAATATGCCACATTTCCAGCAGTATTCACATGAGAGAAATTTCAGCCATGATCTTAACCGATGGACGGTGCCAGGTTGCAGAACAGGTGGGGTTCTGCAGGACTTCACCAACTGGACAGAACCAATAGAATCCTATTTCCCTGCTTCCCCTCCTACTAAGTACCAACCCAGAGACTTCAATGACTGGCAGAAACGAGATGGAATGTGGACACAAATAGATATGGAGAGAGTGCAGAAAGAACATATAAGTGAAAGCAGGATGCAAATGCAAGGGATAAAAAAGAAGTGGGACTCACATAGCCCTCCCCTCTATAGATCTGGGAAGAGGACCAGGAGTGATGCCAGCTATCGTGAGTTAGAGGCCTGGGCTGCTCGATATTGTCACTCACTGCCAAGGAAAAGGTGCCTGGAGGCTGAGCTATATGGAACACGTGATGTCCAAGGTGTGCTTGAGAGGGAGAGGGCTTCGTACTGGGTGAGTCGAAGCGGAAACACAGATACTCAAGATATAATAAATCCCTCAGCACAACATCGTCACATTAGAGGATGGCAAGAAAAAGTAGATAAACCTGTGTCCTTCACTGTACCTTGGTCATCCACCCTTGAGAAGTCCTGGAGCTTAGATAGAAAGGAAAATAACCCTGGATGTCAGCAGAGAATGTTAGACAAACCTCCACTGTATGTTTCTCCACCACCCTACAGTGCTGCCCATAATATATATGGAGCACAACTGCCTCTGAAATATGTCATTACAGACACAATAAATCAACAAGGTGAAACATGGGAGCAACATCATACACATAACTATAAATTCAATACACTTCCAGCCTCCAGAAAGCAGGGATTTCATGGGATTTTAAGCAGTAAGGCAGAGGGCTTTGAAGAGTGGAAAAAAAGTACAGATATAGACTGCAGACAAAGACATGTTGACAAGACAGGGAAATGTGCTACAGCTCACCTAGAACTGCCAGCAGGTGGTTTTGCTCCACTTCATTCCCCTAGACATTCAGAGGTCACAGCTAAACCTAGAGAAGTCTTACACCTGCCACCTGTCAATGGTAAACCTCAGGTAAACAAGAGGATGAGAAGAGGGACTGTATTTTGTTTAGTTTCAAGACCTGGTGAGGTGGCTGGGATGCCTACTTCCCCTAAAGAACCTTTACAATTATACTCTTCACCAGAGTTAAATCTTAAACCACTCATCAATACAGCAAGTACGGATGAAGAGCTATCAAGGAAAGAATGCGTAGAGGGCATCAGAGCTGGGCAGTCCACAGATGAGTTTGATTGTGGAAAACCACAACAGTGTCAGTACAGTTCCCTCATCAACAAACTTCATTTCCAGACTTTGCAAAAGATGGAATGTAACTCTATGCACCATGGTGTTCCAGCCTGGTTGAAGAGAGAACAGGCAAACACACACAAAGAAGAGCTTATGAAAGCTATTCAGAGTAGACCACAGAAAACAGTATTGCAAGCAAAAAAAGTAATGGATAGGGAAGCGATAACAGCATCGTGCTCTACAGATAGCAGGTCTCCAGTTCTGAGAAAAAGAACACGGGAATCCGATGGTCCATCTTCTAAATTTCCTTTATGGAAAATCCCAGGTGAACTGGCTCAGTCCAGAAATACACCTGTCTGGCAATGCTGCACCAGCAGTGTGAAGCATCAAAGTAACAACAACCCATTAAGCGATTCCAAAACCAAACACAATCAAGGAAGAACATATGAACAACAAGAAAGCGCATCACCTAGCAGTAATGGTCTTGTAGTTATAGATGCTACTTGTGTTGTTGTCAGAGTTGAGTTTATTCTTCCCCCCCAAAAAGAACATGTGCAGTATTTATACACACCTCACGGTGTTAATAATGGTTTCCTTAGTGGTCTCACCAGTGATAATCCTCAAACTGACACAGTTTTTCAGCCTGAATTGAATCTATCTCCACAAAACCTCAATGTTCAAGGCAATGAGGAGGATTCTCAGGGTCCAGAGACACACTTAAAACAATCAAACAATGAGATTTACGGAAATCTTATCTCTCAAGTTGCGACAGAGACCAATCTACACTACATTATTAAAAATCATAAATTGGAAGAAACAAAGTGTGACCATTTGTTCAGTACAACAGTTCCTGTTAGTGAAAGTCTGGAGCAGAGGGCCTTGAGGATTCTGGGACTCAGTCATCTGGACCCTACTCTCTTGGAAATGAAGAAAAATGAATCATCCCAGGTGGTACCAGTGTGTGACACAGAAAGTACAGAGTTCTCATCCCACGTTCTAAGCAAAACGCTAGAACTAGAAGACAGTTCAACAGAATTTGAAGAAGGGACTAATTTAGTAGAGAGTTTTTCAGAATTTTCAGAAAATAAATATTTAACAAGTCCAGAAAAAGCTACTGATGAAGAAGTAAAAATGAAAAGCAGCAAAGAAGAATTAAATAGCCTTGAGCAACCAGTACAAAATGTATCTGAGAAACATATTGTTTTTGATCCTGCTGAAAAATTTGAAAGCATTGTTACCGAGGGGACCTGCTGTGATGAAGCATTGTTCAGTCCTCAGGAAACATCTAGTAACACAGGGGAAATAGTTTCACCACCACTCCTGACAAACTCATGCTCCATCTCACCAGATCTTCCATTACTTCCATCTCAATGTCTTTCCATCTGTGATTATTCTACCACTAACAAAAAAGATAACATAATTCCTGAACAAAAAGAAGGCACTACATCTGATATCTGGAACAGCATTCTTTTACAGTCGCCATCTGATTCTGTCTCTTCTCCTTTGTCTCACACTGGCTCCTCCACCATCTGCAGATCATCCCCAGAAGCTCCCCTTAGCAAGTTTCGTATTAGTTCAGGCCCTCAGAAAGACAACACATCTCCACTCCATTGTCCTTCTCTTCTTCAGTTTCCCTTAGATCCAGCTTCTGATTACAAATCTCCTTCCCTCTGTCCTGACATTCATGTCTTTGAACATGATAGTACTGAGATGCAACTTATTCCACCTTCTGAATCATTAGAAGAGTCTTGCTGCCCAAGATCTCTCTGGGATGCTGTGAATCGGATCCGCAGACACACCGCTCCAGATTCAGAGGATGAAGAACAAGAATGTGGGGAAATATGGGATAATCAAGAGATTGTAAGCGAGGAAAAAGAAATCAAGAGAGCACATGAACCTGGGGACTGTACTGAGGAAAAATTGAACTTTCAAAGCCAAAAGCTTTTGGTGGTTGTAGGCAATGACATACCTAGCAGCCTGACTGATGAAAACACTTCTCCAAATGGATTTGAGGATTCAAACTTACTTGGGGCTTTTTCAGTAGGGGAAGAGACAGAGTCAAAGGAGACAGAACAATATGAGAAAGACCTAGAGAAGCAAGAGGACGATGATTCACTGTCCTGCAGCAGCTCAGACAGTCACACATCAAACGACACTGTGATCATGAGTCAAGGTGATGAGGTACAGATAGTGAGTAATGAAATTTTTCAGGAGGCCAGAGAATATCCTTAAAGACTAATGTGATGCAAACTATGCAAAATCACAATGAAAGTAAGAACAAAGGTGCGAAACAATACAATTCCTGAGAGAGTGGAACAATGGAATCTGAAAGATGGAAGTTGTGGGAAAATTCTAGAAGTGTGAACATTACCCAATTGAGGTATATTTAGGGGAAGCAGTAAATACAGGAGAATAAAATAACAAGACAGGTGAAAGACATTCTAGGCAGAAAGATAGCTTGTTTGAGGTCACTGATGGGCTGGGTGTCTAGATGCTTTTTTAAAGAATAATGAAGTTGATCAGAAAGGATTACAGTGATTTGAGATAAAGTGACATGAATTGAGATCTTACATTAAAAACAGCAAACTCAAGCCACTGAACCCTTTATGCCCTTTATAGTGTTGGGAGGCTGAATACAAAAATGACAAAGGGAAAGGAAGGCAGACAGAGCCAGTATGGATCTGCAGGAAGCTTTTGTTTGTGTCTGAAGGATGAAGAGGAAGGCACTGCTGCCTTGAAGACATTGTACAACACAAGAGCAGCACGGAGGGAGCCATCTGGAAAATAACTTTCTGCCAAAGGAATGGCATTTATAGTTCATAGAGGTAAATGGTGTCTTAGCCAGGCATATTCTTTACTATCATTAACAAATTTAACATGGCTGTTTTAATCTTTTTACTCAGTGTTCTTATTACTGATGCTAACTCATTGCATGGCTCCTTATTCTTTGTACTTCATCATAGATTACATGCTGTCCTTGTCAGATTTACAACAATAAATCAGTGAGTGAATATTTAAAAATATGAACACAGACAGAAACATAAGTTTATTAATAAAAATACATTTGAACACATACACTTGTATAATTGTTGTTTAATCAAACATTTTCTACGGCGTATTAATACTGCTGTAATCGACAAGTGCTATGAATAATATCACAATCCATCTACCCAGCGTGTCCTAGTCAGGATAACTGCCGTCCGGAGCCTAATAATAGCACTTAATGTTGTATCAGTGTTTCCCTGACCAGATCTCCCTTTGGGTAAAACAGAACTGTGCTCACGTTGGGCGTTCATGTACACTGCATTTATTCAAAAGTAACGTAAAATCAAATGCTTGACACATTTCTTGTGTCATTATTAAAGCACCCGACAAATCGAATACTTAATTTTACAGTACATGACACACAAACAGTCTACTAACGGACCCGTTGGTCTTATTATTCCCTTAAAAACCAGACCTGTCGAGTCTCACAAATGACACAAAAAAACGAGACCGGAACACTGACTACGGACGTTCAACTACGCCATCTTCAGGTCTTATAACAGCTTCCGGTTCCACGTGTGATTGACAGGTGGGGCGGTCCAACGATGACACGGTTTTATGGGGTTTGTAGCCAATAGTGAAGAAGGTTTTTTCAGAACATAATGCTACAGCTTTGTAGTTTGTGCCTCAATGTCATATTTATTTATAGTCTTATTTTATTAAATTAAATTAAATTAAATTACCGCGTATTAATGTACCGACGGGGCACCAGCACAGGTAAGTGTTTGTTTTTTGCTTTACATTATTTTTCACAATATTTCGGTTTAAAATTATGCGATAATGTCCGAATAAAGTTAAGCAGCCTGATAATTATCGGACAGTTTGTTTACCTCAGCTGCTGTGGTTATGTTCGCGTTTGGCTTTTCCCCAACGCTTTTTAGCAAACGTTACCTGCTAGTACATTATCTGATACATTTCAGAATATAAGGATTATACAAAACAGCACAGCGTGCTTTCTTGCGCAGGGAGTACAACTGTTTAAATGGGTGAAATAAATGGACCTAGTCTCCCGCGCCACTTAGGTTTTCTTGGTGTGATGACGTCACTTGTAAAGCAGCTAACGGCTGAACACCGGCCGCCCTTCCCATTACAGTGCTGATCTCTGTAGTCTATGTTTTTTCCTCTGTACAGTATTGGCTAAACATTGATACACTTTGTGTCTTGCTTTGCTTGCCCCATATATACAAATACACACTCAGACCACTTCTTGGTGGTCATTGCAGTGTGGGCAGGAGCACTGTCTTGAATTCTTCTGTCACCTTTTGCAGGCTTTTTTCCCCTGTCTTTCACAACCATTAATTTCAGATAGTGGTCGTTCCTGCATGAGGTAACTTTGGGCTGTCCAGGTCCTTTACTTCTAACAGCATCACCTGTTGTTTGAAAACATTGACCTATTCTCTTAATAGTTGACAGAGAAATAGGGATTTTCTCCGCCTTTAGGGTCTTATCTTATGAATTGCAGAATGGCTATAGTTGGCTTGACAGAGGCCAGCTATACATTTCCTGACAGTAACCCCTGCGTGATATTTGCTTATTTTGGAGTTTTTCTCAGTCCTTTTCCTTGGGACTCACAGCACTGCACGTTCTAGGTCTCCCTGCTCTATCACACGATTCCATTTATAAGCTTGTTAACAAGCCTTTGTTAAGCTGTATCAGGTCTGGTCTATCATGAAATAAAGACTCCTGACGTGTTAGTTTAAATTTCATACTATCATGATTTTTCTTTTGTGTACAAGGAGATTAAATAAGTGAATTTCCCTGTTTCCTGTTTTTTTTCCACAACAATTCACTATAGCAAAAGTTTACTAGCAAATGATGGTACAGATGCTCTCAAGAAAGTATAGTAGTTTTTTAATGTGCAATATGTCCTAACATTGCTCAGTTTGCACTGATCAAGAGTACATTCATGGAAGAAACTCCCTGGCCCTTTTTATGTCTGTGTGTGTGTGTGTGTGTGTGTGTGTGTGTGTAGACATATGTGTGTAATGTGGTTACATCTAGGGTGCTTTGGAACATTATGCTATGAGCATTTTTGAAAATATAATTTTACTGTCCTTTTTTGTCAGTTTGTTTATTTCTATGTTTGAAGGTCATTCAGATACGTAAGACCTTTAATGTCTTTGGAATAATTTTCTTTTTCCTATTTGCTTGCTAAGTTAATATACTTGTACCATGTGTAACCCTCATGTGGCAGAGTACCTTTATGCTTCCTTTCTATTAAAAACAAGGTAAGTGGTCACCATAAGTGAAATATGACTCAGAAACACTTACCCTACCTACCCCTCTTAGGTGTAATCTCTGGGCTTTTAAAAAGCTTCATTCTGTATTTGTGTTATTGAACATATGTTATAAGTTTTGATCACTGTCTATAGAATAAATTCATTGTGAAATTAAAATTGTGAACTGATTAATAATTTCTTTGTAATACCTGTTTGGGTGTGTAAAATTGTGTTCAGTTGGGCTGCCAAAAGAGATAAATTGTACTGCTGCAATGAGATTAGCAGTTAAATAGGGCAGATAGTTTTAAATTCACACACCATTTGGACTTTATGAAGACAAAGTGAATGACAATTGTCATACTTTCTCATTTTGTTTTATTTGTTCTCAAGACTGGGAACTGATACTTAAAAACATTTAGCCAGATTTAAAAAAAATCTGGGTGTAAGTGCAGTTTGCTATGGTTGTTTTTCCTTTTATTAAGGGAAGTCAAAGTAGCAACAGAATGCGGAAAACTTTCTTTACATCCACAAAACGTTTTTTTGCAACATAATCAGTTTTTATCAACTATCTTCAGTACCGTTTTAACAGTGTCATAATGACATGGCAGTTTTGCTCTGTTTTTTTCTTTAACTGTGACAGTTTTTTTCGTTTTTACTGTGTCATGAGTACTTTGTAGCATTTGTGCCTGATTTGCAAAAGGCTGTTATGATCTAAAAAGTGAGAAAGGAGGTGACAGGTCATGTCAGTGTTAACAACATAAATAGGGGCTAAATTATAATTTCAAATTAAAGTCTGTATTATGTGTTCTGTGAAAATTATTTTGGTTATTACTATCTATGTTTGTGCTTGCTTATTCCAAAGTTTATGTCTTTTAGACTTTTGAGATCAACCCAGTGTCCTTCATCTTCATGAAGACTGTCCAGGAGCCAGATCTCCTAGAAGGTGACAAATATTATGTAGTATTCTCAGAATTTTACACTGCAGGGGTAACTGCTGCCATCATGCTTTGGTAATAGGGCTAGAAGTTATGCCATATCATAGCTCTGTGAAGAGAAGTTTTATGTTCTTAGCTCATTTACTCTGTTGCAGCTTTTACTTTGAAATCATAATTTAGTTAGTTAGGTGTTCTTTAAATTTGTCTTTTTTAACTAATTTGGTAAATGGTTTGCTGTGTGACTGACCGTTGAAACTATTTTGGAACCGATTTCTCCACATTTCAGGGCTTTTTTGAAGTTGGTATGACTAGATCAGGATTGCACGAGAGTGGAATTTGTACAGATGAGGTAGTTGTGACCAGGCCTTTTGCCACATCCGGAAAAATGGTAGTTACCTTGAGAAATGCAGTCACATGTTATAATGGGAAGTTGCTGACGAATGTTTCAGCAAGGCTGCTTTTTAGCCTTGAAATAATTGCAGAAGTCGATTCGGGAGCAAATAAATAGACTGAGCTGAAAATAGCAAGTTAGGAGTAAGAAGTTGGTTTGCAGACAGATGAAGAAAAAACACAGCAGCACATCATGAGCGAGCACTCCAGGCTCAGTAAGTTCCTTTAACTTGTTTGATCAAGGGGATAAAAAGCAAATACAGGACGGGTCTTTCCTCCTGAATGCAATTTACAGACTGGTGTGTTTCTCTGCTGTGTAAGAGAGAACTGCTACTTATTAATTATTGCAAAATGCATTACACCACCATTTAATCTGTATAAAATTAAATGAAGGGCAGCACAGTGGTTCAGCCTGGGCTAGTCGGGCATGAGTTTGAATCCAGGTCAGTCTGTGTGTTTCTGAGTCTGCATGTTTGTATGTTCTCCTTGTGTCTGTGTTGGTTTCCTCTGGTTACTCTGGTTTCCTCCCACAGTCCAAAGACATATGATTCAGGCTGATTGGTAACTCTAAATTGCCCATACTGTGTGTGTGAGACTGTGATTGGCTGTGTACTGCAATGGACTGGTGCCCCATCCAGGGACTGTTTCATAGCCAACCGTCCTCTGCTTCCAGGATGGGCTCCAGACCACTGCAATCCTCCTCAGGATAAGCAGTTAAAGATAACTGATGGATGGAATTAAATTACTTTTGTTGCTGATTGTATGTTGTATTTCATTGTCATTTGTACATTTCTTATGTTTGGTTAAGTGTGTAGTGAGTGACTCAATTTTGAAAAATATACTAAAGAGAGATTTATTCTTTCTATGAGTGTCAAAGAGACACATTGTTTTCATGGGAAGATGTGCATACTGCTTTATTTAACTGAAGTAGTGGTTAATAGGGTTAGATGGATTTACTTGTTTTTCTGTCACTACTATGCAACTATTGCATAAATGAGTAGACATATTCATTCAGCCTTTACTTTATCTCTGTTTTCTTGTGTGTCTTATCACAGAGGAGGCTCATGAAAATGGAGTTATTCAGACCTCTTCTGTGCAGTACAGCGCTGTCTCCCCCACAGACTCTCCATTCTCCCAAGAGGAGCCCTTCTCCACTTATTTTGTCGAGAAGGTCCCCATTCCTGAAGATGGTGGTGAGGTATTGAGAAGTAAAATTAGACTCTGTATGTATATATATAGTTATAATTAACTTTAGAGTCACAAAATATGTAAATAAACTAAAGGGAAGTGATTCTAAACATCTTACTCATGAAGTATACTGCACAGGGAGTTGGAAATGATTGTTATCATGGTAATAATCATGTTGAATATGGAAGAGTAGATTAAATAGACTATTAAGAATAATGGAATTTTATGTGGTTCTTTTTCTGCGGTTTTGCCCAAACAATTAAATATTTTCTTTAGCTGTTGATTTGGCAGAACTGGGTTGAAAACTTTAACACGGAAAACGTAAAAAGTTATTTAAACAAATTTAGCATAGGTTCTAGTTAAGCAAATGTTGAATAACTGGCTTAATTTCATATTACAGAACTGCACAGCTGTAAAAAATAATTTTGTTTGTTTGGTACATGGCACATGGTCCTTGTAAGCCAGCAAGGTACCGCCTGTTAAGACAACAAGCCGCTACTTATTTCAATCTGCTCTGCTGGTATGGCATGGTCTTCAATAAAAATTATTGATGAACCACTGTTTGTGAATGGTGGTGAGACTGATATAGGCACAGTATATATGGTGTGAACCAAAGCTGCATAAAGGATAACTCCAAACACCGTCCCACTCCCTGTAGGTGGGCTTTAGTTTCCGCAAGCTCTGGGCCTTCACAGGACCGGGTTTCTTGATGAGCATCGCCTATTTGGATCCAGGCAACATTGAATCAGACCTACAGTCTGGTGCCAAAGCAGGATTTAAGGTACCATTTACTCCAGCAAGTTCCAAAATTCAGCTGTGTAAACATTAAACTTCTATCTTTAGAATTAGTGCTCTGCTTTGGTGACTTTAATTCTTTAAAGCATAATACATCTTGTTCTCTGTGCCTTTATTTGTTCTTAGCTGCTTTGGATCCTGCTGGGGGCCACGATCATTGGACTCATGCTGCAGAGACTGGCGGCACGTCTGGGGGTTGTAACAGGAATGCACCTTGCCGAAGTCTGCAACCGCCAGTATCCCACTGTATGTCCTCTGCAGCCTTGTTTAACTCTCAGTAAATATCTATTTTAGAATCTTTTGTACTGAAAATTGAAGTCTCGGTGTTAGTTAGATGTGCGTTTCTGCTTTCTTATATTTGTCTTCACTTTCCTTGTTCTTGTTTCACCTTTAGCCAGAGAAACATTTAGCAGTGTTTCACATGTTTAACATCCTGCCCGAGGTTGGGGCTGTCAAGTTGAAATTGTCTGTTTTCATTTAATAAACCACTGGTCTCACTTTGAAGCAGGAAATTCAGAAATGTATAGCTGACAGAGGACTGTGTAACAGTAGATTTTTCTACAAAGAATATTTTACACCTCTGTTACACGTGACTGCTTTTGAGCTATTGCTCCTATAGAACCTGTCAGTAACAAGCTTTATAGTTACATTAGAGTGCATCATCAGCACAACAGGTGAGTTTAGAAGTTTACAATACATTTATTATAGTAAAGAAATCTGCTATAAATAATTAATTATATTTCTCTTTATTTTATGGTTTCTTATAGGTGCCCCGTATCATTTTGTGGCTGATGGTGGAGTTAGCGATTGTTGGGTCAGACATGCAAGAAGTCATTGGTTGTGCCATTGCTTTTAATCTCCTTTCTGCTGGCAGGTATTGCTAGTGCTCAATCACTTCCTGAGGCCAGTGGTTGGGGAAACAGGCTGCTTTCAGTGAAATGTTTATCCCTCTTCTTTACAGGATCCCATTGTGGGCTGGTGTTCTCATCACCATCTTTGACACATTTTTTTTCCTTTTTCTGGACAAGTACGGTAGGTATGCCTCAGCCATGTCTCATAGTAGTGCCATTGTGGAGTTCGGGGAGGCATGTTAACCCTGTCTCATAGAATAGGTCACCCTGATGTTGCAGTATGGTTTACTGAATGCAGTGCTATACTGAGTACTTGCCTTTTCATACAAAACTAGGTCTGAGAAAACTTGAAGCATTTTTTGGGCTTTTAATCACAGTTATGGCAGTGACGTTTGGATATGAGGTAAACCCCTTTTCCTATAATGTTAAATTTAGAACTATATAGAATTATGTGTTACATATGTAAGAATTTGTTTTATATCTGCTTGTGACATGTATAGTACATACATACACCCAATATGTTTTCTTGTGTGATTAAATGAAATGCTTTGTCAGTTTTCCTTTTTAGTTTTCTGATTTTTTTACTATTTTTTTCTCTCTTGTGTTTTTTGCACTCTTGCACCCTGCAGTATGTGGTGGTTGGGCCAAACCAGGGTGAACTGCTGAAGGGGATGTTTGTTCCATACTGCAAGGACTGTGGGCCTGTTCAGCTGGAACAGGCCGTTGGAATAGTGGGTGCAGTCATAATGCCACACAACATCTACTTGCATTCTGCTCTCGTCAAGGTATTAGTGTTTCCAGTGTGAAACTTCCTCTGTTTCAGGCTCTTATGCCTTTAGGAAAGCACAAGCAGTGTAATACGTTTATGAAATGAGACTTTCATAAGTGCCTTAATGAACTGCAACATACAAAAGCATTTATACATGCAAATAGAATTTAAAATACAAGATTTTAAATTATTTGGTTGCACATTGTAATTTTAGGAGTTCATCTACTCCCCATTAACATAAATATGTTCAGTATCTCACAGAGGAAGAAAACGGGCATCTGATTTAGCTTGTGAATTAAGACGTTTTTGTTTTTCCTTCAGTCTCGGCAGATTGACCGTGGTAATAAGAAGGAAGTGAAGGAAGCTAACAAGTACTTCTTCATTGAGTCAACTATAGCTCTTATGGTCTCTTTTCTCATCAACGTTTTTGTGGTGGCAGTTTTTGCTGAGGCTTTCTTTGACCGTCGTAACATTGATGTGGTGGGTTTGTGTGACAACGGCTGATGTGACTTTTCTATATTTTTACATTGCTAACTTAAATATGTCATTTAATTTGTACATTTCTCACATTGGTGTGCTGCAGAATGATAAGTGTAATAGAACTGGAAGCCCACACACTGACCTCTTCCCCCGGAACAATGGTACACTAGAAGTGGACATCTATAAAGGAGTAAGTATGGACATTGGCCTCTGGACAGCAAGTATATGGGACAAGTGCATATGTCTATGCATTGAAATTAAAATGAGTGATAAAAGTTGTATTAATATACACTCTCTGGGCACTTTATTAAGAACACCTATATAGCTGCTGATTCACTCAGTTATCTAATCAGCCAATCTTGTGGCAGCAGCGCAGTGTCTAGAATGACATAAATACAGGTCATGGGCTTCAGTGAATGTTCACATCAAACTTCAGTTTGGGGGAATAAATATAATCTAAGTGACTTTGACCATGGCCTGGTCGTTGGTGCCAGACAGGATGGTTTGAGTACTTCTGTAACGGCTGCTCTCCTGTGATTTTCATGCACAACAGTCTCCAGAGTTGACACAGGATGTTTGAGTTTGAGTTGACAGGAAGGCAACAGTAACTTAAATAACCACTCTTTACAACAGTGGTGGGCAGAAAAGCATCTCTAAATGCATGACATATCAAACCTTGAGTTGGATGGGCTACAGCAACAGAAGACCACATTGGGTTCCACTGTCAGCTAAGAACAGGAAACTGAGGCTACAGTGAGCACTGGCTCACCAAAACTGGACAACTGAAAATTGGAAAAACATCGACTAGTATGATAAATCTCGAGTCTGCTGTGACACACGGATGGTGGGGTCAGAACCTGGTGTAAACAGCGTGAAGTCATGGCCCCAACCTGCCTTGTCTCAATAGTTCAGGCTGGTTGTGGGGTTGTAATGATGTGGGGAATGTTTTCTTGGTACTCTCTGGGCTCCCTAATACTTTTATTTTGTTGCTGACCATGTGCATCCTTGTATAGCCACAATTTACCCATTTTCTAATAGCTATTTCCAGCATGATAATGCACCATGCCACAAAGCACAATTCATTTCACACTGGTTCCATGAACATGACAATGAGTGCAGTGAACTTCAATGGCTTCTCCACTCACCAGATCTGAATCTAGAAGAGCACTTTGGGATGTGGTAGAACAGCAGATTGGTAGCGTGAACATGCAACTGACAAATCTGCAGCAATTACATGATGCCGTCATGTCAACATGGACCAGAATATCTAAGGAATGTTTCCAGCACCTTGTTGAATCCATGTCACAAAAAATTCAGGCTGTTCTTAGAGCAAAATGGGCCCTAACCAGTATTAGAATGGTGTTCCTAATAAAGTGGCCAGTCTGTATATAGCTGCTAGACAAAATAAGTAAAACAAAACTTTGAAAGTACTAAATCAGAATTTCGCTGGCAACTGCAGCAGTAAGCCATACCACATAAAGCCAAATACCAGTTGCCAGTATATACAAGCAGTAAAAGATATTTTTCATTCAGCATTTTACTATGTGTGAGTTTCTAAAGCTGTAGCAACACATAATACTTCCAAAGTGGGTAAAACATCCAAATTGTTCCTGTATTGGGAGCACTGTTAAGTTATCACAGCACATTCCAAACAGGAAAAACTGCACTGGAGAAGTAGGACACTAGTCCCATTTCAGAGCTCAGCAGTAGGAAGACAGATTCTTAACTGGATGTTTTGGAGCAAAAACAGTGCAGTATGTGTTCACATGCTTCATCCCTCATAGTGCTGGATGCACTCAATAACTCATCAAACACAGTTCTTGATTTATGTCACAGAAATCCAAGAAGGAATGGAGGTGATCTAAAGATAAAAGATGATCTGCAGTCCATATTAGTTTCTTGGTATTCGTATATTGCTTGTACTTCATTTTTACGTTGTCTGTTTTTTCCATCGTCATTAATTTATGCATATGGTTTTTATGTGACTAGACCCATGTCTTTGCATGTTAGGGAATGGTTCTTGGCTGCTACTTTGGTCCTGCAGCACTCTATATTTGGGCAGTTGGGATCCTGGCTGCAGGACAGAGCTCCACCATGACAGGGACCTACTCTGGGCAGTTTGTTATGGAGGTTTGTTGTATAGCTGTAAAGGAAATGAACCAAATTATTATGTGGTTTTACCTGGCTGTTGACTCCACTTTCTCTAATTCAGGGTTTCCTGAACTTGCGCTGGTCTCGTTTTGCACGGGTGCTTTTGACACGCTCTATTGCCATCACCCCAACTCTGCTTGTGGCCATCTTCCAGGATGTCCAGCATCTCACGGGCATGAATGATTTCCTCAATGTGCTGCAGAGCTTACAGGTGAGAGGAGAGAAGTCCAGAAAGATATCCTGTACACCGTAACGGGGGAGTTGGTTCAGAGTTCTGAGTGTGTTGCCCATAGAAGCCTATTGTCTGTCTCACCTTTTATCTACCTTCTTCACTTTCACAGCTTCCATTTGCATTAATCCCAATCCTCACGTTCACCAGCCTGTCCTCCCTAATGAATGAATTTGTAAATAGCCTGTAAGTATAATAGTTTTTCTTTTTACGTGAAACAATTGTTGTAAGATTGTAGGGACTAGCAGGATATTACCCTGCAGAATAATTATGGTGTATGCTCTCTTACATTAGTTGTTTATTGCATTCCCTGTCCAGAGTGTGGAAGATCGGTGGAGGGATTCTGATCCTGGTGGTTTGCGCCATCAACATGTACTTTGTAGTTGTATATGTCGCCACTCTGAATAGCGCCCTGCTTTATGTGCTCGCTGCCCTCCTTTCGATTGTCTACCTTTGTTTCGTGGCTTATCTGGTGAGTGCACAGTACAAATACGATGTTAAAAACTGATTTAAAGATGCTTTATTTAAATTTATCTATTATAAAATTTTATCCATTTTGTGCAGCCAAAATAGGTTTTAGATAATGGTAAATTAACATTCAATTCAATTTAATTCAATTTATTTTTATATACTGCTCTTCTCAATAGGCTGATAGTGTCACACAAGGGTCCAAAAGATGAGCAACAAGAAAGAGAGTGACACAAAAATTGTTGTATAGTTGTAAATGCAGATAAATATCATAACTATTTCTGACTGAAGTTAATATTTTGTTGTGTTATTATGACCTGTATACTATATATACTGATGATCAGTTATATATGCATTTCTCAGGTAATTCCATACCAAAACAGTCTAATTATCATTGTCCTTCACCTGTGGGGTTCCATACAAGAAAACTACTGCAACAGCTTATGAAAATATTTGCCCTTTTTCATACTAATGGGTTTATTTTTCTGCATTTTTGTTCATTGTTCAGTCATTTTACTTTCACAGTAGGTATTTTATATTAGTGTTAAATTTGTCATACATAGAAATTTGAAGTCCTTTAACGTTTACCCAGATTCTTTTTTTTCATAAGAAACAGTAGCAATTTGATTTCCTCACAACAGGATTTCACTTAACACAGTGATTTCATACCATAAATGAACCTTGTTATGTGAAGGATGGGTGTATTTAAAATATGTATTGATGCATTTCAGACTTGACACTGATAAACAGTACATTGCTGAGTTTATATGCAATTTTTTAGATACTTCTGTGATGTGGTGTGTGAAAGTGCTACGCAGTAAACTCACTGTTCGATGTAAACAAAACATAAAGTGGAGGAGACATGCAAGAGAGTATTTATGCGTCCTGTTTATAAACCCTTGCCACTTGTACATTCACAGGCTTGGCAGTGCCTCGTTGCCCTGGGCGTGTCTTGTTTGGACGTTGGAAGCAGGGTAAGGAAAAGCCCTAGGGTGTTATTAGAAGAACAGCCTGAATTTCAATCTTAAACTCACCAGTCGAATTGCCAGATTTTTTTGGTTTTTCTTCACAAAGAGATGTTGCCTCACCAGAAATAAACCTGCAAGAAATCTTGATATTCCTGATACATGCAGATTATGACTTTAATAGACACTGACTTTTACAGATCTCTTACAAATCTGTATTTAAGCAGGTTGTTAGAAAATTCATCGTTGTAAGCTAACAAACTAAGGGTAATACATCTGCTTGGGTGTAATGTCTTCTCTGTTTTTGCTGTTTATTTTGATTTTTTTTAAACATTCTGTGTCTGTTAAAACTTACTAAATACATTATTTTGGTGTTAACATCCTTTGTTTTACTTTAAAAAGTATGTATATACAAATGTATTGCCAAAAATCTTAAGTACTGATTAAGACTATATACTCTGGTGAAGCAAAGTACTGAATTGATAACATTATGGAGACATGTTTTATTGCTCAGGGTTTCTGCAACTGGCTAAATATGACTGAATATAGGGTACAATATATACAGATGGATTTTGAATCCAGTTAATCAGCTTTTGATCCTTTTAATTTTTTGAACGTTCACTACAGGCTAGAAATTTTTTAACTGCAGACATACAAAGCAGAGATATACAGTCAATGGTATGTACCCTAGTTAGTAAGCTGCACTGTGAGACATTCATTTTCTGTTACTGTTACACTTTATTGGGGATTCAGGGTTTTTAATAAATATAATATATAAAGTGCTATTTGAACGCATTATGTAGCATTTGAAAAAAGCAATAACTTCAATTATTCTTGTCAAAATGTTACACCTGTGAAATCAAGCCATTCAATATGTTTAAATTTATATATTTTTGTTGCAGCAAAGGGGTAAATTGAGTCTTTTGGTCAAAACAGGTACTAGTGAGAACCAGCAGTTGTCATTCAGTACTCACAGACTGCAGTGGAAGCAGGTTGTATTTTTTAGACTGTTACGTTAACAGTAGGTGTTTAAGGTAAACATTAGCTTAAACAGAGGTATTTGAGGAAAAGCATTTTTGAATTTCCTAATAGTAGCGAAACAGAAAAATAGACTTTGTTTTTCAAAAACAAAGTCTACTTTTCTGTAGCAATTTTTGCAAAACCTGACTGTGGACCCCTGATGAGCCATAGTATGTGTGGATGTGACATCAAGACAAATTTGACTCATAGATGACTGAGGCAAGGCGGAACACAGCTGGAATGTCATTGCCTTCTTCCATATATATTTGAGGGATGCAAACATGGGCAGAACTTGCAAACCCCACACTAGGCAAGCAGCCCAAGCGCTGTTAGGAAAAAGCGTAACATGTTTTGCTATCACTTTCCTTTGAGTTGTAACAACCAAGAGTAAAATCACGGTACCTCTGTTACTTCCGTCTTTACGTGTACCACTGTTCGCATAATGTATTTGTTACTGGGTTATATGTAACAAAAATTTCTATGTCTATTGAGCTTTAAGTAATAACACTTCTTTTTTAAACAATATTAAACTAAACCAGACGTATTTGTATTATTTTGTATCATACATGGTGATTTTATCCAAGGTAAATTGTGTACAGTTGATGTAACAAATGAATCTGATCACTGTGTTTTTATTAGTATCTCTGATACTATCAGTCTGTTTCCATTTCATCAATACCTGAGTGTAAGAAAAATGGTAACATTGTGGTTTTGGATTTGGTCCATTTCATACATTTTCTGTGTTATGTATTTTAAAAATTTGAACAATAATGTAAAGTAAGCTCTGTAAAGCTTAAGTATTTGCAGATTTTGTATTAAATGATTGTGAAGCAATATAGTCAAGCTAAACAACAGTATTGTCTTCAACTACTAATACACTTGTACTATAAATAAAAAATTACCTTGGATAAATCTAGCTGTCTGTGTTTTACTACATTTGATCATTAAACTGCTGTACTTTAACCCTCTTTTAATGTTACACTTCTGCAAATAACAGTATGTATTATAACTCATTAAAATACATTTGATATTAAGACAGTTGATACATTACTGATCTTAGGTGACTGATACTAACTTTTCAGCTTTAAAGAGATAACTTCTCCATTACTATCTAACTAAAACTTGTAAAGCATCCACAGGCCCATTGAATCCAAGAGGAACACGTCCTTGTCTGAACTACCTGTACCTATTGTACATGCAGGTAGTGAGCATATCTACCGCTCCTATTTACTGAAGATTCATAAATAATTCCTTTATCAAGGAATTGCTTCTGCAGTTGTCATGTGTACCTGTTGATATTCACACAGCACAGTTAAATATCAGATGTTTAATAAAAACTGGAACTTCATATCCTAAAATACTTTTTGGGGGTGTTTTAAGTGATTAATCACCATTAATTATGACTTTGCACAGTTGTGTATGTTCTACATAATAGAAGTTGTGCAGAATAAAAAAAAATACTTTTTCACAGGTGTCAGTACTGTAATGTTCAATAAATGAGAGGAAGACCCACTAAAATGTACCACAGGAAACTCTATTTAAACTACTAATACAGCCAAGCTAAAGAGGGGTGTGACTAAAGCAGTTTATAATTTGACAGCTGAATCACCATAAGATTATAACAAGACAAAAAGTTTAGCAGAAACTTTCAGGACACCACATAATCTGGTTCAACATTTTAAGTAACCTTCTTGGCTTATTTTTCCCTTTCTTGCAGATGCATCTGGGGCTAACAGGCAATGGAAGTATTTACCTGTTAAATGACATGGAATACTATGTATGTGGAGAAACAGAAGACAGCAGCACTTCCATGTTTGTGAAGACAAAGGAAGAGACATAGAACAGAAAAGGTGTACAGAGAAGTTATATGGAAAACAGGCAATATGTGGTAACAAGCCAGTACTGCTGTTTAGCAATACCCATCTCTTAAGCTATAGTTATTTTGATAAATTATCACATAGGGCACCTCTTGAGAAGCACAAGCAATTACCGAGGGAACTTCGCAGGGATCGATTAATTAATATGTAAATGACTTCATGGGAGTAATGACAGAATTGAAACTTGTAACACAAGTGCCATTTTTAAACTCCTGGGCCTTTTTGATTTTGGTTTTCACAGATGACTTGTGGATATATTTCAAGACGTTTTCAATCATTATGTGGCTTTTAAATACAACATACAATGTATACAGCAGTTTATGACAGTCATTTTTGCAAAGTTTGATTTTCACCAAATACTTGCAGAGAACATTATGACCATTATAAAGATAATCATTTTTTGTGACTTTTTACAGTTCTGGGAAATAAAGTTTAATTTTCACCATGAAGTCCATTTATTTGCAGTGCACCCTATAATTAGTACTATAACAAAAAGAGTCCTTCATGTATACAGCCTTAACAAACATTTTTGAATAACAACAAAGCTAATGAAAGAACATTTTAAAAATTAAATCGAGTGTAAACATACTATTATAACTTATAACTCTTTAATAAAAACTTGTTAAATTTATTGAAAATTTATTCTCTTTCTTTTTCACATTTTGAGATACATTATGTTTTGTTTACTTTTTCATCTGCTAATCAGTTTTTTTTATATGAAAAACCATCATTAACCTAACATGGAAATAAATATTAATATATAAGCGTAACATCAACATATATCTCAATGTAGTTTCAGCTATGCACCTGTACTGAAATATGCATTTAATTCTTTCTTAATTATTCAGAAAGTAACTGTACTTTGAGTTAAAAATGTGCCAATTCACAAAAATTACAACTACTATGATGTAGTTCAAAGGTAGCCAATTGTGGTACTATAGCACTGGTGCTCATTGAGAGACAACAAACATGCAGAAAGTTCTGGCACTCAGGGCCACTATTTACTGTCACTCCTAGTGTCCTTGGGGGCCAGGTATTCCTTATACATGGAATAAACCACACCTTGAGACAGAAAGGACAGTGAAGATATTACTATAAACTTGTCTTGTAAAATAGAAGTGAAAACTCAAAAGGAAATGGATCAGATAGACTTATGATACAAATAAATAGCCCTAAATTAAAAAAAAAAAATCACTTACAAGACTGCTGAACATTAATTCAGCGTTTTATACACACACACGGCTCTATGTAGGTTCTACTTCATTTCCGTACAGAGGAAGAATTATTCAAATCATTGTCAGACTGTGGAATTCTCCAGCTCTGTGCATCATTGTGTCATCAAGTTGCAGATTTGTGGAGGACACATATTTCACACTCACTTTTTTTTTTACCTTTCAAAGACTTTTCACCTTGGTCTTCTACATTCACAGAACTTCTACCACAAACACCACAGTTAATTAAAGCATAATCAGCAGATGGGAGAGATCAGACACAAAAAGCTCGTTCAAAGCAGTAGCATGACTTACCTCAACAACTTACCCATCGTCATGGCACCCACCACGAAGCCCTGTGCTGCAACACGCATATGGATGAGGTGCACAGACATTTTTACATCACCCCTGGACTTCAGCTTGAAGAGTCCATAGGCAACAACAGCCACACACCCAGCCAAGCCTGCAGTCACACAGAGCAAGAAGAACAACTAAAAGTGAGACAGTTAAATATGATTACAGTGGTATCATAAACAAAATGAAGCAATGTATGAATCACACTGAGCAGTAAAACTACACTGGGTAGAGTTCAATGATTTGTTTGACATTAACAAGCTTATATTCAAGGAAGTGTCAGGTACTGAAAAATGCTACTTATGTTTAAAGGACTCCAAGACGTCCAAGGAAAGACCGAAAAAGACTGAAAAACAAAACAGTTCCTTAAGGTTACCGCTTTATCATCTTACCTATTGGTACAAAAGGTGACTCCTTTACTTTCCTCACCAGCTTGGATGACTGACCATCATCAGAAATGGTCCAGTTTTTGTCTGAACACATTGAGAATTCTGTAAGAGGTTAAAGACAAAAGAACAAGGTAATATGTGGTACAACTTTATCAATGGCACTTCTGATCGGTGACCCATCCATGAGTAAAGGATAAGCGTGGAACTGAGATCTAGAGACTAATGGTGCTGCTTTAGAGTTAAACATTTCCCTTCACCTCACAGATTACTTACAGGTTTCTCCAAAGTTATAATTCGGGGCCAGTAGACGGATCCGGCATCCAAACGTCCTCGCTGTGCCACTAGACCACGTGACAGCGTCAATGTACCGCGTGACAACGTCACTGTTGTCGTAGTACTAAGTGTAGCAGAGCAATAGTTTTTTACAGTCTGAAATGCTCTCACTTTAATGATTTTCATAAACGTTATGGACAGTAACACCTACTGGTCCCTCGTATTAGAAACTATTTTTTAAAAGATTTATATATGTAGTTATATACTGCAGCGTCTGCTAATCCATGTTGCCACTAGGAGCAGGAGGGAACTGGATTTATCAATGGTTTTGTGTTAATTTGACCTTTAAATCTCCGATTTACGCGCCTAATTCGTTTCTGAAAATGCTGCACATGTCGAAATTGCGTCTATCGGGTGCTATTTTATATTTATTTTATTTTAAATTGGGGGAAATAATGATGCGTTCCCAGCCCATCTGAAAACCCCAAGTAAACCAGCAGTATGTTATGCAGTTTCCGTTTAGCACAAAATCTGTGAAAAAAAATGACATGAACTATTTAAAATATACAAAGACAATTTACTGTAATTAACTGTTGCTGCACTCAGGAGTGATACAAATATTTGGTTGTGGTGGTGACACTTTCAAATGTTGTAACCACTTCAAACATTTAGTTCTATTTTATGCTTGTTTCAAGCCTTATTACCTTCTTTTCATTTTTTTACAAACCTTTCTAGCTTTTTGAGGTCATTTTGCTGGATTGCATTTTACTTAATAGATGAAAATGGAGACATTGCACAAACACACAGAAATAACGAATATGAGACAAGATATTAGCAAAATGTCTTTTCCAATTTGCCATAGTTTAAGCTGCACAGGGGGAGTAGGGGACAGGAACAACCTTCATGGGCAAGATGTAAACTTAGAATTAAATGAATTAATGCAGACAAATTTCTGCTGCTTATATTAAAAAATTAGCTGCTTTATAGCAAAATCACATTTCCATGGTTTACCTGTATATTGAAGTTGTATTTATCCCTACCCTGGACTGTAAGTGAGGATAAGGGACAAAAGTTTTTGCCTCAAGGTAAGACTATTTTGGGTTTATAGTGTCAGATACAATTAACGTTTCCAAAATATGAAATACTTTGTGAATTTGGCATATTTATGAACAGAATATAGGTTCATGTTTTGATGTTCATAATTTAATCATGAAAAGAGATTATTGGTTTTTACATTTCAGTTTTTTTGGTTCACTGAGGATGATTTTTATTATGTAAATCAGCTGTGTTTTGTTATGGTTTTGGGGTTTGCTGAGGTGTGTGACTTTTGGGGTTTTGTGTTTTGTTTATGGTATTAGAATTATGCGTTTTTAGATGTATGAGTATACTTTTATAATGTTTTAATGTTGGGATTTGATATGATTGTGTTTTGGTTGAAATAATATATGTTACTTGTTTGAAATGTATTGTTTGGGTGTTTTTAATACTTATTTGGTGTGTAATTAAAACAGGAAATTGGAAAAGAAAAATGCAAAAACAAAATGTAAAGCTAAAATTTGCCAAAATTAAATCTTTATTTAAAGTATTTATGTTATAACAGCACATGCCTTTTAAAGTCTCAGTATCGCTCTGTCCATAGATTATGAAACAGGATAAAAGAGGACTGGACACTGGTTTATTTCAATATCTTTTATTAACAACAAGCCATATTAAAGTGTTCTTTAAACAGCTGGATAAAGAAAAGCAATTGAGCTGCAGTTTAAAGGGGATCACATGAGGTCACTATTAGAAGGTGTTTTCCCTTAAATCCCATCTGGCGTTTCACTGCAAACTGGCTGAGGAGGAGAACAATCCATCACATAAACATGTTTGTCAGGATTTATTTAGTTTAAATTGGCAATCAAAAAACCACAACGATAGAAACACTTCTATTTATTTCCAGGGTACCTGAGTGCGATTTGCTGCCCCTAATGGCCTCAAACGGAAATTCATGATATTTTTCATTCTCGACAGTTTTTAGAAAGAGACAGATGGATAAAATATTTTGATGTATTTTTTTATGTATTCAGCATTATTTGAGTTTTTTTTTATCACACCTATCTCCTTCATAAACAAATGGATGCCTATAGTTTTTTCATCAGTTACTAAAAAAGGCTAGAATGCACAAGTAAAACCAGGTATAGCATTATATTAAATTGGATTTTACCATATTCCATTTAACAGAATTTCTTAATGTTGCGATAGATATGTGATCAAAATGTAATTGAAGAACATTTTAGGAAAAAATGGTCAACTGTGTGATACAACAGCACTTTGCAATATGGCCACAAGGAGACACACTAGACTTCACTATGGAGCTAGTGACTTAGCACTCCTGTCACTACATGAGTATCCTGTGTTGTTGAATATGCACTTCTGCAGTGTTGCACAGGACGACACCCACTGCCAGGACTAATTCATCCAGTCATACTGAAACATATGCAGATTTCCATGAAATATGCAGGGTCTGTACCAGTGTAAACCTTTCAACCCATTTCTTCATCACTGTTTCCCTAAGTATTTTTGTGAACTTAGTTATATTCAGCTGTAGTTACTATTGCATGACTTTGGCATGCATATTACTTGGTGAAAAAATCTATTGAAATGAAAGAATAAAAAATTTCATGTCTGTTTTCTATACAGCTCATGTTGAGTGCTGGCCAAGCAGAATTAATATATGAAAAGTTTTTGGGTAAATACTGTTATGTAACAGTGGAGGGTTTTTTTCCCGCCTTTCTGTCTCTATGTCTGTTCGCTTCATGTTTTGTTTTTCTGAATGAGCTGCTCTCCCTGCTTGGGCCTCACAGCTTGCCCAGAAGGCCTCTTTCCTGGAAATGGAGTCTAGCAGGGGCCACTCAAGGGCACAGGAGGAGTGGGAGGCTCCTTCCTGCAAATCACATGACTCCCTTCATTCCCTGTCATGCCTGAAAGAAACTGTAGTGGGTGTCTAAAATGACTGATCTGGACCCTATATGTACAGTGAGGTCTGTGTCTATGTGGCCATTCAGTTTATGTGACTGAATGCAGTTGTACAGATTTGATTTCATTTTCAGTTTTGAACAATACGTTTTACTTCATTAAATATGCAGGACTATCATCCATCCATCCATCAATCCATCCATTACCATTAAATGCTTAATCCTGATCAGGGTCAGGGTCTGGAGCCAGTCCTGCAATCACTGCTTGCTGGGCTATGAACCTACTCCTGGATGGGATGCTAGATATTGGCATCTGAATGAAACATCTTGCTATAACGATTTTTTTATCCAAAGCTTATCCATAATAAAGAATCATAATGTGAATAAAAATCTAAATTAATTTTTTAAAAATCAACAAATACAGGACAGTACTGTACAGTGTACTGTAATAAAAACACTGTATGTATTGTAATAAACTATTGTATATTGTTACAAATTTATCTAAAGTGAAATTGCATGCAGGCGGCAGCACTGCTGTCTTATCAGCTGTTTCCACTCATTTCCTTGCTAGTCTTCTGCGTGCTTTGTGCGAATGTGTTTGCGCTGCACTGCTTTTACTGTGATTTAAGCTGAATAATTCAACTGGCTGCCCATCAGTCCTCAGAGGAAGAGGAAGAGGAGGAGGAGGAGGAGGAGGAAGGGTTACCGTGCAACCAAAAGTCCTTCCCATTCAGGACAAGAAAACTTTGAAAGAAGTTTTAAACCATTCAAACAATGAGCTCACTAATTATGGAACATGACAGTTGTAAGAAACAAAGAGGCGGAAGGCAGCGGGTTACTTTGACACGTCTTTATTCCCTTTAACATTTCACAAGACTGAAGTTGAAGCTGCGAACCTCTCACCTCCTCTGTGTAACGCAGTGGTTAACGTGAAATGTGCTGTACTGTACACACTGCACCATAGTATAAACACGCATATTCATGACCACATTGTCTTTTCTAATTAGCTAACTGCTGTTTACACTGTTTATCATGCTCAAATCATGAGTTGATAGTAACGCAGGCTTTTCTCTAAAGCAACTTACTGTGTTAAACAGCTTACAATGATTTACCCATTTACACAGCTTCTTATATGAGCAGTTTATGGTTAGTACCTTACTGAAGAGCACTAACAAGAATATGGGGCTTTAATCTGGGTCCTTAAAATGGATGGTGGTATTTATAAGTACAAAACTACCTGTTTTCATACATATTTTAACATTTATGTAGTGGAAACCATTAATTACAACCATTATTCTACTGCTAACACTGGAATACATTTTAACATGAGATTAAGCACAGTATATTAAAATAAACTTTGAGCTGATTCAATTATTAACAGAAATATTCAAATTTATGCAGATATAAGTTTTAAATTAAGTAAGTCAAAGCCTTATCTTAAAATGCTGTTTATTTGGCAATTTAGCATAAAAGGCTACAGATTTTCTATAACAAGTCAGCACACTAGAGAATAAGGTTTATTGTGACAATCAGAAATGTGGTGCTTTGCATGTATATATGAATTAACTCATAGGCAACCTTCTCGGGTACCTTTTACACATTCTGCTTGTTGTCACACAAACTGAGTCACATGGCTGTAACTCATTATGTAAAACATGCAGGAAGGGTCAGAGGGTCAAGTTTTTGTTTGAATGGATGTTTAAAGGTTCACACAAGTGAGTTTGAAAGTTACATGACTTTTGGTGTCAGTTATATCAGTTCCAGGATTTCAGGATAGGCCATTTTCTTGTGATTTTTACATATTACACCATCAAGAGGTTATAGAGAATGGAAAAAAATCCAGTTAGTGGTTTTCCTGTGAACAAAACTCCTCAATGATGAGAGAGGTTTGAGGAAAAGGGCAGGACTTTTGGAAGCTACGAGCTACAACACAAATGAGCAAATAACTCAGTACAATTGTGGTATGCAGAAGGGCATCTCAGAACACAACCCATGAAACCTTGAAGTAGATATGTTGTGTTGTTCATGAAATTGTAGCGTAAAATCAGAACACTAGCATTCATGCTTGTTTGCCTACTCAAAAGACAAGGGCTCACTGCTTCTTCATTCTAACTTTTGTGAGCTGGGCATTTTACAGCCCTGACTAGGAGCAACATTCTAGCCTGCTGCAATGGTGCAGGAATGAACTTGTTTGCGATCAGGGCCTGAAGCAGTTGAAGCAGATTCTGACTCTTTGTTTATATGATTCTGCTCAAGCTGCTCTAGGTTGTTACGCAGACCTAACCTTTCCCCTCACTCCAGCATCACATTTCAAAGACAGCAAAGACAATGTGATTGTGAAGGTTTTTCAACATAAACAGCTGCTGCACAGAATACTCACTGTACCCTTTACTGTCTTATCTTTGCATGATTTTTTTCCCTCAAACATTGCTAAATCTCAGTTTGATTTTATGCCACATTTTTCATAATACTGAAAAGAATAACATCTGATAATACTTTTCAATTTCCTGATGCCTTAGTGTGAAGTTCTCCCCTGGAGCAAGTCAGTGGTATTTTCACTCTGTCAGTGTTACTCCTAACCACAGTCGGTTGACACCACAGCTCACACTACCACCAATTGAGTGATTAAAATATAAATCATAGACATAAACATCTGGGTTTTAGCAAAACCTGAAAATTAAACATCAATTAAGAATGTTATACAATTTACATTAAAACATGAAATTATTTCAATAACAAAGATGGATATTTATTTAAATTAACCAATGAAAATTGCTGGCAAATTCTAATTGATTCCTTTATGTTACAGAAAAAGAACCAATGACACAAAAAAGACAGAATAGAACTTTATTAAGCCCTGCAGGGAAACTCACATGTACAGCAGCTTAAACACAACACAAGGTGTAGATTCAAACATATAAATACATAGCCAATAAGTAACATAACTCAGTTACCAATGATGGTTGTACTAAGCAAACAAATAAAACATTTGTAACCCATGGAAAGGTAAAGAATACATTTGCTAGAATATAGAAAATGAATGTGATGCAGAACCGGGCAGATGAACTGTGGCCCTTCAGAGCCTCCATATCATGAGAACACATTTCATTCTGAATATGATCAAAGACTGAGGCCTCCACTGAAGATCATAGTTTGCATTCATGATATAAAAAAAATTATAGTTTTCAAGGGACTAAAAGGCATGAGAGTAAAATTAATTTGACATAACGTGCTTAACGAAAAATAATCTCTGCCTTAATCCCTCTTGTACACATCCTGCAATGTATGCAGTGGGTTCATTTCTCCACATATATATTATACCTGCTTAATTTATTTGAAGAATGTCTGGTTTCAAAACCAGCAACCATTGTAACTAAATATGATTCAATAAGCGCACCAGATGTATTTTGTCATGGTTTGTCATGTATTTTTAAGCATATTTTTTCCAGCACAAAAACACGTTGCTGAGGTGTTTTTTGAACAGTCTAAAACCGACAGTGATCGAATATTTTGCCCCACGACACAAACACACAAAACGATGGTCTGTTTGTCAATATACCACCCAGTTACGTCATTCCACAGGTTTAGCAGTGAAACTAAAAAAATGTCTGTTTAAAATGCATATTCGTTAAATCGAAACTGATTTGGCGTCGGTATAACTGCATTAGCAGGTATATTCATATGGACACACACACGTTGTGAAGGTTAAGCAGTCGCCCCCCCTGTGTAACAAGCGCACTCCCGCAACAAAGCGCGCGCTGGAATGTGTTTGACGCTACGCGTGCGGCGCGGAGAATACCTTCGGTACTCCCACTTCCACGGGATCCAATCCGCGACCAACAGCAGTTTCAAGGCACCCGCCAAGTCTTCAAAACGGCAAAAACAAAGCCTCAAATGTCAAAAACACGCATAATTTACCACAAATAGACCTCCGCTCGGTCCCAAGTCGAAGAAGGGTCGTTTTGCAGTCGCTTTGCTCTTCGTTTCCTCCGCCAAAAGAGCGTTTCGCGGGGTTGTTTATCAGTAGTAAGGGGAACTTGAAACCGCCCCTTGCCCCATTTCCTCGCTTGTTTTGCTTTTTTCGCCTGGATTCTCCATGTTGGAGCAAAAGCGAGGGCTTTCATAACGACAGGGGGGAATGTACACAATTATACGCCTGATAAAGAAACAGTACGTGACAAACAAGAAGGACATCCGATCGAGCCTCACCCGCGAGAACCTAAAAATAAGGAAACGAGACGACCAGCGACAACGACGACCCGGACTCCATGTAAAAAATAACACAGCGGAGGAGATCGACGCGACGGCGACAAGGCGCGAGCGCTCGCGTGCGGGGAAAACTGATTGGATGTTGTTGGACCGCGCATTTGTTAGATGGAAAGTTCTATCATCACACAAGTGCAGAAAGAGGAATCTCCGCTGCAGTCGAAAACAGGTAAACGCGTCGTGCGCGGGACCTCGCGGTTGGAGGGAAAAGCGGCTGCGGTCCGCCTCGAAAATGTCCGCTCTTTCTCTATCGGCGCGACTCAGCTGCCCGATCTTAGGTGCTACTGTGCCTTCACGTTTTACCCGCGAAAGAGAGCGGACAGCCGCCTTTCTTGGGGACAAACTAAAATCCGTGGAGCCGAAGGTTTGTGCCCACGCTGGGCGCGTGACTGGGGCGCATCGCTGTAGCCGTTGCTCATGGGGTGCATGTAAGCCGTGTGGGTTCTGTGCTGGTCTAATACACCAACAGTGCAGAAAACGCCCTCACTTGATCACTTCATTCCGGTTTTGACTCTAATGATAGCTGAGATGCTTGTTAAAACTCTTCCTCAATAATGCTGAGGCTGTATGTTTACATTTGAAAATGTAAATGTAACCGTTTCCTGTTAGACAAGAAATTAAATCTACAATTTTGTACAGCGTGTCTGAATAGCTCTGGAGGCTTCATAACTTCCAGAGGACAGATGGCCCGTGTTCCAGGTGGCTTTTACACCGGTTTTACTGTAATCTGTCAGTTATTCACTATTGTGTATTGTTTTTTTTAAGTACTAAAAGAGCGCAGCTGGAAACCGCTGGAGAGTCCATAGTAACGCCGCTCTCGGTCTTTTCCCTTCATTTAATTCATTCATATTGACTCGGTGCCGAGGGAGGGCAGGGCTGTGTGTCCATTTCCAGCGGGTTTCAGCAGAAATGTGAAAACCATTATTCTCCTAGGAAATGAATCAATGTTATATCAATGTAATTGTATAAAAAACTTATTTAGTGAGCGGTAGGGGGAGAAAAACATTTGTAACCCTAACATGAATTTGCATTTGAATTTTCATTTTGTCTCATTTCAACTTCTGGCATCACATTGGCATTTCAGTGGTTTGGAGGGAAATGGACACTGGTGTTTGCATAGATTCACATTTATGTAGCTATGGAGATACATGGTTGTGCTAGACTGACAGGCACTCAGATAAAATATTTACAGCAACTCTAGTGAAATATTCTACTTAAATAATTCTAACAAAAAGCAGCAACAGAAAACATGCAGTGCCATAACATGTATGGTTGTTTTCCTACTTTGGCACCATGGTTAAACTTTTAAAGCTGCTTTTAGGCATTGTGGACCAAACTAACAGATTTTATGTGTGGGGTTAAGATGATTTTACTCTAACAGACTTAATACACCTTTTACATTTTACTTTAGAACATAGTTCTCCTTTGTTTCTTAATCCAGTCTTCTGTTGACATAATGGTGGATCTGTCTTTGACTTTGCCATGTATCCATCAGGGCTAGTATTTTGCTTCAAGGCATATTATATGAGCCACTGTACATATTGCACTTACTGCCAAAATCTTCAGCAATCAATGAATACAAATGTATATTATAGACATAACTGGTCTGTTGGACAATATATTAAAGTAAACATAAAGGCCTCATGTAAGAGGACTTCTCAGTGATTTGTGGTTGTTGCTTTTTTTGTTGTTTTTTCTTGTATCTCTGGTGATTGTCAGGATGTTGTGATAGATCCTGGCATGGTGCACATCCAGGTTTGCTCTAGTGGGGGTCTTCCTGGTTTGGATGGGACAAAAATCTGCGCCCTAGTTCAGTAGTGCAGTCCTGAACACATGTTGCTCAGTGTGGACATGTCCTGTCCTCTTGCACTCTGTGCCCGAGTGTCTTCTCTGCTTCAGTCCCGGTTTTGGTTAGCATCTTTTAAGTGGCCATGTTCACTGTGTGCCTCCTGCAGGGATGAAAACAAGCTTACACCACAGGTAATATGTAAGTTGTTTTTTTATAAAGGTTAAATTGCACACTTAGATGCAACTTCACTTTGTCTGTAATTAATTTACTTGATTCATGTTTTGAAATTGAGATTTACTTCCATTTGAATACAAACATGATTGTACTCAAAACATTTATTTGTATTAAAATTGATGTTATTTGAATTAATGTTTTATGCATATATATATATATATATATATATATATATATATATATAAAATATATGTAATAGTATGCACACACATGCATATGTATATATATGTTAAAAAATGTTTGCACACTTTTCTGTTTTTTATATTTATTTATTTATTTATTTATTTATTTATTTATTTATTTATTTAAATTCACAGGTTCAAAACATGATATTCATTTGTGGTTCATGAAGAGCTCCATATCAGGGAACATTTGTAGATGTTCTTAGAAGAGGTTCTGCCTGGAGTATTTACCATTGTAGCTGAGATCTGTGCAGCCACATGTAGACTGAAACCAAATACCATTTGATCTGTCTTACTGCAGGACAAGTGAGCCACAGCCTTTGGTTTGCAAGCCTGAAAGTTGGTGTTAGTAATGCTCCAAATAGAGTCTCAAAGCTACCTGTAGTGCTCTGGTAATTTTCTGAACCACTGAAGCATCACTTCAAATTTTATACTGTGCCGCCGTTGGCCTGCGACAACCAGCTCAGTTTACATGTCCCCTAGGGTGCCCAATAAAGTTGCCTCACACAAATCTACCACAGTCGGACACCTTTCAGCTGTTTGTTTTGTTTCTGCTGTGACAAAAAAGGCTGGAAAAATATGAGTGAAATCTAACTGTCTTTTCTATAAGTTAATTTGATTATTGGTTTGTATGCTCATTGTGCAGATTATTTTTCACATTGCAGTTAAGAGTTATCATTTTCCACGTACACAAAAAAGTAGTTAGTAATATAAAGATGATTTTGTTTTTTTGTTTTTTTTTTTTTCCCAGAATACTCTCAGTAGACAAGCTGCAAATGTCTCCATCTCGCTTTTCTCAGTGAAAATGTATGAGGGGAGGATTTGGGTTCTGTCCCGGTTAATTTGAGAAAGTGCCTAACTACGGTCATCTTCTTCAATACCTTTCACACAGGTTCCCTTTCTGTCTTATACTTACAATTTCTTGAGATTTGTCTTCATTTTCTTTCATGTTTTGTTAATTAATTTTACTTGGAATACAGGTGGTGACTATGTAACCTGTGAAATACACTTGATGTCTTTACTTTTTTAGCTAAAACAGCACAAAAGAAATTGTCAAAGTAAAGATCTTGCTAGTATTTAATTTAGACAGAGTACTATTTGTCCTGAGGGGTAAATAAATTTCAAGTTTTGGCAGTTGTTAGAGATAACCTCATCTGCATCCAATTTAGTGTTAATATTTTTTACACTCTTTGTATTGGATTTAATATTATGTGGATGCATTTAAAGTTGGATAATTATTTATTCCAGTTGTCTCGGATCATAAATTAGATAAACAACAGATGATCACCCAGAATAAAACAAGTATTTATATTCAGACATGCAATGTGTGTATGGAGTTATTTTATGTAGATTTGCTCTTTTTTTTGCCCTCCTAAATGCAGGGTATGTCTAACTGGGCCAGTGGAAGTGGTGTCTGAAAACATGGTTTGCAGTGGATCCCAGAAGAGGAGTCAAACTGGTGCTGATCTGTGCAAACCTGCCACTAACTAACACTTGTTTCTAGCAGCTGCGTTTTGATGAAAAATGTTGAACGACAATGATTATGAACAGTTTGATATGGCTGCTTTTGACAGTATAATTATTTTTAGTAATTACTGTTAATAGTTATTGTTACTAAATTAACTATTATTTTGTCAATGTCAGCTCAAAAATTTTATAGAACTTTTCTGTTATCGGTGTCTACAAAATCAATATCTGTTAAGGTGTAATACATACAGTAGACTTCACAGTGGTTGGAATGAGTACAGTAGCTTGAATTTATTGCGATCAATTTTAACACAATTCAGACTGGAAGCTGAAATTTAAGAAATCCAAAACATGCATCCAAAATGTTGCATTTATGCCATGCTGTACAGTATATTGCCAGTTCTCAACTGAGAGTCATCTGAAAAAGTCTGTCGTCTTGTCTCCCCTTTAGGTTGTAAAAATGGCTGACCGATAAGTAGTAATATTAGCTGTTAGTCAGTTGGAAAATACTAGACCTCTGGTTGCATTTTTATTTGCAGTTGGACACATATCAATAGACAGATTGTCCCTTTGCTCTTTAAGGAAAATAAGAGAAATTAATTTTCTTTTATGTGGCTTGATATTTTAGTGGAAAATGTAGACCGGCATATGTTCCATGTTAATTAAGTGAACTCCTTAACTCTTTAGTATCAATATCATAAATGGACACACAAGGGAAAGTGGCCCTGAAAATTTACATAAGCGTATTTGAGTTGAAATGCGATGCAGCTGTTTGAAGCAAAGGAACAGCTGTGAATATGAATGCAAATATGTGCTGAGATTACCAGTCTCTGAAAGATATTCAGGTGTCAGACCACCATTTACACCTGAAGGTATTAAACTTAAAACATTTGATACTTGCAGCATGGACAAAATTATTCACACACAATTGTTTGCTCGCTGTTTTTTGTGTTTTTCCATGAGGCACCATTAAGACATCAAAGGGGGCTTGTCAGACATTATATATGGTGATAACAAAATAGCCGGGTTAGGACCTTCACTACCGCGTTTTGTATGGGCAGTTCCTTCCACTTCGCTCAGTGGAAAATGCGACATTCATGGTTTAGTGACCGCAAGTAACATGTTCCACAACTTGTAGACTGTATTTTGGAGCTGTAAAGTGTTTTCTGTGCTGTTACCAGGCTGTGACTTTGTTTTCTGGACCATTTTGTTTGACAGCATATAGTTTTCCTTCAGGTTTTCACTGGCCTGATTTGAATCTGTGTGTTTCCCCTATTCACATAACCATTATTTGTAGTTCATTATAATATTTTGCATTCAGGCTAACTAAAAGTACAGTCAAAATCTCAATTTGATCTAGTTAGTAGATGTGTGCTTTTGCTGTGTGTCTGTGTTACAGCATATGAGGAAGTTGACTTTTGTAGGTGAGGGATCACTTAAGAAGTTTGTCAGATGAGCGGAGAGGACATTAAACGGTGCAGATTACTAAGCCAACTGGTCAGGAGCACAGGTCCTGCACAGGCATGAGCTGAGAGGATGACAACAGATGTTTCTGTCTACACTGTGCTATCTGGGGTCTTGCAGGTTCTGATAATGAAGAGGAGCAAAACCCCAAACCTCTCCTGGTGGTTGTAGTCAATGGGACGCGAGTCAGATTGATCCTCTGGCTGACGTGTCCACACATCGCAGCTCTGCTGTACTGTTATAGTTGTGCTATCTGTTAGGACGGTGTCAGGCTCAGTTTTGGAAGGACCTGCGTTTGTTAAGGATTCATTACAGCTCATTCCCCTAGTTTAGGCACTCCAGTTAGTAGTACGTTGTGTGAACAGTTTGCTTTTTCAAAATGGAGTTACAGCAGTTTTGTGCAATTGGGGGGGATCTGTCCATCTACAAATGGCATCCATGTACACAAACAAATGTAGTTTTGCAGTCATATTTTAAGGAAGGAAGGGAATTATCCTGTCACTGTTTTCTGTGCGGGACCTGTGCTCCTGACCAGTTTGCTCAGTAATCTGCACGGTTTAATGTCCAGCTGGTAGTATCAACACCAGTTACTGGAGAAGCCAAATGATTTAAAATGTTTTGCTTTTATTTTGCCTTAACATTTGACAGTGCCACTACCATAGTGTAAAGATAATTTTTTAATGTATAGGTTATGTACAGGATTACAGAATATATATAACAATCAAAGTAAAGCAATAATGTAGTAAAATGTGTGGCAAGTATATTTAAATTTTCCACAAACTCCTGCTTATAAGAGTCCCCTGACCTAAAGGTTTTTGTAATGTTCTGCTAAAATCTTTAGAAATAAATAAGCTATGTATGTTTTAGGTTAGAATTAATACCCAAATTATACTGTTTGTCCTTCCTAATAGTTCTGGTGAAAAGCGTTGGAGCAATACTTGATCAACATCAACAAAATATTTGGTTTTTTTGTGCAATTTTTTTTTTTTTTTGTATTTTCTTAGTCACTCCAAAAATGGAATGAACATATTTAGTAAACACAGAGATTTGTTGACAAATAACTGAGTGTTTTTCCATGTATGGGGGAGGACCAGCAATCCATGAGCTCTGAAAAGTGCTGTGTTGCCACTGTTGGATGGATAGCTGTTCAGAAAAGAAGCAAAATATAATTTATCTAATTCTTGTGTATAAGATCTGAGAACAAAGCAAACAACACACCTTACTATCAACACCTGTTGCTGAGTGACCAGGGGACTCCTCAGCAGTGCTCTGACTGTGTTGTAGAGTGTTGTGGTTTATGTAGGTCTGCTCTCCTGTTCTCACCTCTTTCAGTTTTTCCTGGCTTTCTGGTCATGTACAACAGCAGCCAGTGTTTTGGAATGGGAAAGGAGATTGCGATGCTGGGCTGTCAAAGTTCTTTGTACTAGGAGGTGAAGGAGAGGATCCATCTCATTTGAGGTCTGACAAGTGATGTTTTCTGTTTGCACAGGCCAAGGGAACAAATCTTCCCCCAAGAAGCCTCGGAACAGGACTATCTTCAAAGCACTTTTCTGTTGCCTCCGAGCACAGGATGCCCCTCAGCCACTGCCCCCTACCCAGGATACTCTGCTGCCGCCTGAGAACAATGGGACGGTTGCCAAGGTAACGCTGCTGCTCCCATCTGTTGCCAGATGCTGATGTAACAGCCGGAATAAAATGAAGTCACGGCCACTAAACATAACACGTTTTCTCGTTTTAATGTGATACTTTTATCACATACAGTTAATTGTGTAATTTTGTTCTGTTTTGAAATTTAAAAAATATATTTTTTGATTTAAGAAACATAAATCATTAAAATACAGTATCACTACATTTAATTGTTGTGTAATTGCTTGAACAGTCTTGCCCAGTGGGAGATACTCTCCCCATTACAGAATATATTCAGTAATATTTCTGGCTGTTGAAAAATACAGTGTATGAAAGTAAAAGTGTGTATATATAGACACACTGTATAAAATATTCAATCTGATATAAGAATTTAAATTCTATTTGAGGTAAATGGTCATGCATCTTACATGAACTGACACAAAAAAATATGGTTGAGTGTGTTTTGTTTTATACAATGAAAAAATAATCCTGCATATTATTACTTTAATAAAGAGTCCTCTTTAGTTGTCCTGCTTTAAAAAGAGTTAAAAAAATCATTGAGGTTTTAATAGATAATATGAAGTTGTTTAAAATGAAGAGAGATGTTTCTGTTGTGAATATTGTACAGATTTTTTTGAAACAATTTCAGTTTTCATCAGTTGAAATGAATTTTCCGATTAGTCTGAACTTGGACTCTTTGTGTGATTGATTTGCGGTTCTGATCTGTAATGTTTTCCTTTAAGTTACAAACTGTGACACGTGTTCATCAATGAAAGTAGACTTTAATGCATGGCTCCAGTAAGAATCTAGCACATGTCATTTCCAGTGGGTCTCTGACTTTCAGCAGTAACAAATGTAGAAAAGGTCTGCAGTCTTCCTTAGTATAGTCTTAAGTACCAAATTGACTTACTTGTCAGGACAATACAAATGTTAATAATGTAGGAAGATGTTCAAGTGTTTGACTTTTTGTAGTGTACTGAGGTAGATGGAAACAGTAGATTAATGTTTTTTGCTGACTTGGTGTTCTTGGTGCCTTATTAACAAACTTTTTTTTTTATAAGCTTCTATCATGTGGATGGAACTCTCTACTGACACTCTAGTCATCATATTGCCTCTTTCTCCACTTGTTTGAAAGGTCCCAGGAACCTGCCTGCTGCCTGAGGTGACCCCCCAGGACCAGGGCAAGATATGTGTGGTCATCGACCTGGATGAGACTCTGGTGCACAGCTCCTTCAAGGTGTCCAGTTCAGTCTTCATGCATTCACACACCCACAGAAAGATACACACCCACACACTTCCTGTGGGCAATTTAAAGTTGTAAATTAACTTGAAACACATGTTTGGACTGTGGGAGGAAACCCAGGCGAGTATTCAGACTCCGCAGAGACTGAGCCAGGTACAAACCCACCTCTTGAACACAGCACTGGTGTTCTGAGGCACCAGGACTACCTGCTGCGCCACCATGCTACCATAGAAGGAACTGTCACTTAGGAATTTGCATAGCAGCAGCAGATAAACCTTTTTTTTTTTTTTTTTGTTTTTTTTTGGAGGGACAGGAGAGGTTCTGGGGTAAATGTCATGTGTCTCTACTATGGAAATAATGATATTTTATAAGTCAGCCAGAATTATCTGCCATTAAGCTGAAGTGCATCTTGATATTGAAACTTGTGGTTCTGACACATGGATTTCCTTCTGTTCTGCAGCCCATAAGCAATGCAGATTTTATTGTGCCAGTGGAGATCGAGGGGACAACGCACCAGGTAGGGGCATGTGTGCCTTTGTTTTCTTTCACTGATGTAGATGAAAGAGGTTAAAAAATTCATTGAAAATAAATAAATTTAAACATAATAATGCAACTAAAAGAGAAGATGTTTTTTTTTTTTTTTTTTTTTGTCTCAGGATATCTCATTTAAAAAGTAGACTTTTGCACTAGCTCCAAACTCAATGATCAGGAGTGTGTCTGTTCAGAAGTCCACGCCAAGCCTAAAAAGGAATATATGTGTGTCAAGCGCCCCCTTTTGATCAGACTATGTAATGGCTTTTGTAGAGTCCGTCCAAATATGGTACTAAAAATATGTTGAAATAAGCAACGTTGTTTGCTTAAATTAAGTTAATGATAAACCAAGCATAACTGTCATTTAAACAAATTTAAGTTTATTTGGTTTATTCAGGTAACAGCATATTTGTTTGAGCCATATTGCACATGTACTCGCCAGATTTTACACACTCCTGAGATTTAGCTGTTTTCCTAGTTATTCTTGTCTTCTTCACTTGACTAGGGGTTCAACACCATGGGCCTCTGCCTGGTTCAAGTAATCCAGGATAGGCTGGTTCCCACCAGCACGGCCTATTCTCGATTACTTGTTTCAGGAGGTGGCTGCCGTCACCGTGGACAAATGAGAGCCGAGCCCCCTTCACGAAATATCTTTTTAGAAAATCTCCACAGCTTTTGTAAGGTGGTCTGTGGCATTTTACAGACACATGGAGTTTAATTTTCTCACTTACCAGGTTTAAGGCAAACACAGCTGACTTGCAGTGGATTTGCAGTTTTGTGTTGGGTGTCAGAATTAGAGGGGGAACTTTTGTGCTGAGTGTCACACACTGGTGGAGTGAGGTGGCGCTGCATTGCAGGTGTATGTTCTGAAGAGACCCCATGTGGATGAGTTCCTTCAGAGGATGGGACAGATGTTTGAGTGCATCCTCTTCACTGCCAGTCTGGCCAAGGTAAAGCTGCAGCGCATGTCCAGTGTAATATAAACACTCTGGGGGGGGGGGATGCCTACAGTGCAGAATTTATGTGGGATCATTGTGCCTTATTTCTTTATTACTATGATCTTTCTAACCATAAACCTTCTAATATATTTGTTTGCTTTGTGTATTGTGTGTATTATAATGCCTGTCAAGACACGTTTGTATGGTTATGATGTTTGGATAAGTCTGGTTGGCTAGTCTGTCTTAAGACTTCAGTGTATCTTTTGGAATAGTCATCGACTACATTATACCAAGTTGGTCACATGCTGTTTTCGTATTTCTGAAAATTATGACACTGAGTATAATAAATATAATTTTAAATTGAGTCACTCATAATGAAATATTAACTAGTGATTAGTTAATACATAGTCATCACACACATTTAGGTGTTACGGTAAACGGTGCTGAATATTTTTAATCAGCATGGTTGTATTTACAGCTCAGTGACTGTGTGCCATGTCCTGCAGATTTGTCCCTTCCCTCTCACCAGCTCATTGGCATTCCTGTTGACTTTTTCTCCTGCCTTGAAATCTCCTGCACTTATTCACCTCAAAGCTGCAGTGTGATCAGCATTGGCAGCCTCACCACATTTGTGCACATTTTGTAAATACTGCAGCCTTTAAGATGAATATGACCGACACTCATGTAGACCTACAGGTTTTCCTTGCTTAGAGTTAAGTCTTACTCCTTAGAGGAATTCTAGAAGAACCCCTCCAACTCCCTGTATGCCTCTTGATCCTGCTTTCCTGTTGGCTTTCCTCTCCCTCCGTACCCCTCCTCTGCCTCCTCCCGCTGCCCCTCTCTCCCAGTATGCGGACCCGGTGACTGACCTGCTGGATCAGAGTGGTGTCTTTCGGGCCCGGCTTTTCCGGGAGTCCTGCGTGTTCCACCAGGGCTGCTATGTCAAGGACTTGAGCCGGCTGGGCCGGGACCTCCACAGAATGCTCATCCTGGACAATTCCCCGGCCTCCTACATCTTCCACCCTGAGAATGCTGTGAGTTCCCTCCCTCTTGGCAAGAAGATTGACAACATCTTTGGGCTGGGATTTGATGTAAAACCTTTAGGATACAGCGTGAGATGAAAACGAGTTACTATTAAGGCTGCATTTGCACATGTTTCTGCTTCTCCATTATCTCAGATGTATGAATTAACTGAAAAATGTTGGAAGAATTGTATTCATGCCCAGATTTGTCACTGCTGTTTGTTTTTGCAATGAGGTGGAGTATTAATATCTCAGCATTGCGTGTAGCTTCCGTGTATTGACACACAGCGCAAACCACTAATGTAATTTTTGCATATTTCAGCTCAGTATATATGAGCTCACCATGTTTTGCATGAGGGTTGCATGTTCATTGTTTCAGCTGCTGTCAATTTTTTTGCTTTTTGCTTCTGATTATTGCAGCACTGGGCATGGAGTGATTCAATTGGGGGTAAATAAAAATTGATTTCTGTCCTGTAGCTGTCCAGGGTGTACCCTCTCCTAGGTTTGCACCCATGGATTCTGGGACAAGTTCCAGACCAACCCAGCCCTGACAAGGAAAAGTGTGCAGAAGTGGAAGAATGGGTGGAAATAATGGCTTTAAACATTGTGATATCACTAGCGAGGCAGATGGTTCTTATGTTTTCCATTTTCCTGAGTTAGTTTGAACACAGTTGCCCACTAGTTGAAATAGCAATTCCACCAGCTAGATAACAACAAGCTGTATATGAGAACTGTTACTGAATTTTTTTTGTTGAAGGATGCACTTCAGTGAATTGCTTCAGTGAAAATTGATAAAATGGAAAAACTGAACTCTTGTCACCTTGGCTAACAGCATCTAATACTCTATGTATATAAGTTTCACACCAAGTCAGTGAAAGTGTTTAGTTGTGGCAAATATTATGCTGTTATTTATATATGGGAGTTGTGCTGTGTTGCATCACTGGGTGCCTCTCCAGTGTGAAATATCTCAAACCCTGATGTGATGCACCCTAACTTTAATTTTTTATAAAACTGACTACAAAATTGAACTGAAGTGGGTCAGAACTCGAAGATAACTGAAACTCAAGCTGCAAATATATGCGTATACAGAATACAGCACATGGGCAGAAAGTTACAACATTTCACGGTGGTTGTCAAGTGGCACTTTTGAGAATTTCCAAAAATGTTTTCACATTTTCCTCAATTAATTTAAATTATCATACAGTTAAAGTGTTATATTTCATGCAGTTACATTTCATGCAAGTTATTTAATTGGCTCAATCACATATTTGCAGAGGCAGCTTCCATGGAAAATTTCTAAGACCAAAAACCTTATATTGTATAGCCTCAAAAACAGAATTTTGATTGAGATTTAGTGGAAGTATAAAAGAGGACAGGTTTTTGTCAAAGACCTTTGGAAAAGACACCGTTCTTCTAACCTGTCAGATAAAAGAACCATTTTTTGAGTCTCCCATTGTTAGTATTGGGAAAGCAAACCAATGTTGGATTAAATGCAGCCGCAAAGGGCACTAGGTCCCGCCTCCAGTGGAGTGACTGTATGCTGCTGTTTGTGTGTCCTCAGGTGCCTGTCATGTCCTGGTTTGATGACACAGAGGACACCGAGCTGCTCAACCTCCTGCCCATTTTTGAGGAGCTCAGTCAGGCGGAGGACATCTATGCCAAACTCCGACAGCTGCGAGCGCCTTGACCCCCCTCTCAAACAGACCATGTCTCACTTCTGGAAAAATCCAAACCCTCCTGGAATCCAGGTGCTTTGTTTGAGCTCTGGACTTTGCACCCATGCAACAGCCAGCTGATCTGGGAGCACACTGCCATTCGCTGCTGGTGGAAAAACCTGAACGGAAAACTTCCCAATACAGAGTCCGTCACACCCAGAGTTGAGATGAGAAGTTTTAGTTTTCAGTAGTCTTCACACTTTCAAGAGGACTTTATAAAGCACTGTCTCTCTCTCTGAACTGAGACTGATTATAGCACTATCACAGCGTGGACTTCCCTTATACTGTATCATAAATGATCCTACGCAGAAACCATAAAGCAAAAAAGAACACAGGACAGATTTTTGTGCTCAGTTTTGGAACATTTGGTTGTTTTCAGGAAAGAAATTAATTTCATAGATTGCCTTAATTGAAATAAAAAATATTGAACCAGGGGTTGCTCTGACTAACACAAAGCCAGTTTGGCCTAGCATGTGACTCGGGGTTCCTGAGCCCCTGACTGTCCATCACTGTGCCTTTTTTAAAAAGAATTTCAGCATGATTAAAACTTCTGTTTGTTCTTGGTTGTTTTTTTTTTTTTTTTTAAATTCTTAGGTTTTATATATTTTTAAATGTCTTATTGTTCAGTATATAAAATGCAGGTATGTTTAAAGGTAAAAGGAAAAGGAAAAACAGCCATACAAACCCTTTATACCCTTTTTTAACAAAATATTGTCAGTGAAAATCATTTGTTTGGGACCGTCGCACTCTGAGGTTCATACCACAGTATTATGCGAGATATTGACTACACCAGGTTTACTCTATGCAAATGTCCAAATACAATGCATCCTAGTTCATGAGCCTTTTCTGTTTCCACCTTTGAAACGGTGTGTCACGTCAGGTCTGGGCAGAAAAAGTAACAAGGTATGATGATATTTTTTTTTTTTTCTTTTTTTTTTTTTTTTTTTTTGCTTTACCTCATTCATTAAACATTGGGCTTTGCAGGAGGCATCTTGTTTTCCTGGAAAGCACAGGTTCAATTGACCGAAACTTGCTCTAAAACTGTGTTAGTGGGCACACCTGTTTTTACATCACTGCGTTCCTCACTAACATTCAAGAATGCCCTGCATTATGACAAATTTGTGTCCATTTGAAATTTACAGCAAGAATGAATACCTGGTGGTCTTTTCAGGGCTGTTCTAGGGTGGTCTTGTGATTTTATATGAAGGGGGTCTTTGGTCAATGTGCCACCACAAGGTTTTTGTTGAGCCCATTTAGTTATGTTTCTTCTTGACTTCAGGGGTCGTTCCCATTAAAATGCCTCGTTCTCCTGCACTTCTACAGTCTAGGAGGTGTTTTTCAGCCCTTTCTTCTTCAAAGAAGCACATGTTTTTTTTTTACCATAAGCAGTTAGTGCCTAAGGCATTTATGGATTTGACTGAGTGACAAACACTACCTTTTATACATAGTTTTTAAGACACTGCAAACTATGTACTATTCCACAACATTTCACAAGTTGATTTAAATTTGTTCAAGGAAATCAGTTTCTAATTAAATCAACATAATTTGCAGGTGACATTTGCTGAAATTTTTGTAAATGGACTCTGCTCATTTTACATTTTTGGCACCATGTTATTTTTTTGTCATATCATGTCAAAGGGGGTTTTAGTTACATTTATAAACATGTTTCTCTGTTTTTGCAATCATGATTTGTCACTCATAAAAGCATTTTATTTTGTTACTCTTTGGTGGTGGGACATGGTGGAGGGTATTAAGAAATGAACTTAATAGTAAGAAAATGATGCTATACTCTGTTAGTATAACTAAATTCAAAAAAGGTAAATAGTATCCACAAATCACTGAAGGTGTTTCATTGTCACTGGGGACCAAACAATACAAATTACAACACAGCTGAAGCCTTTCGCTTTTCTTGATGTCAGCAGTGAATTACTTTGTGCAGGAAAGCAGGTGAATGAATATGTGGTTTGGTGTTATCCCTGCCATTGTCAGTATTTTTCTTGTTCCAGAAACCACCTGAACTGTTGCGCTGGTTCCAGGCAATTCCTGCTCAGTTTCACCAGCCCATCTGTGTATGACAATTGTTAGGTACTGAACGGTTTTCTCCAAATCCCAGGTTCTTTTTGCTTTACTTGCTCAAATATCCAAAAGTGTTTTGTGATATTGCTCATTTTTGAAAATGTTAATGCTAAAAATTTAATTCACACAACTGTGCCTGTTATCAAAAGCTTGTAACTCTTGATGCCAGTTTTTGATGTCCAATCATTACCCTGCCTTGAACGTACCGAACTGGGTAAACTTGGTCAACAGAGCTGACTGTCAGGCTCATGTTATATGGTGAAAAAATGAATATTAGCTTTTAATTTGGGCAAGGCAACCAAACGATAACTCGGCAGAGTAAATACATCTCAGCTGTTTATTAGTAAATCACTAATAAAGTAGAAAATCTTTAAACTCATTTCATTCTAACTGCATCCTGCTGTCATTCAGTTATGCCTTCATTTTCACCAGAATGGTTTGTGCTTTGAACTGAGTGAATGATTGGAAAGAAAGCTAAGCGCAGTCTTATGGCAACTTCCAGTACCATCACCCACCGCGTAGCCAGACATAGTGGTGAATAAATTGACAATGATATGTCTTTCACTTCTAATGTAAATGCAGTTAGGAGCCCCAAGTCACAGTTGGATTTCCTCTCCAATGCAAGTTTGTTAAATGCTTCTAATACTCAGCCAGTCAATCAGTCACTCAGTTTTGCTTCACCCCATAAACACCATTCGCAATCACTTTGCCACAGACCACTTTGTATAAAAATGACTGTATGAGGTCCAAACCCAATTGAGAACCATTGATGAATTTATTTACAAGCTTTACCATAAAGTATGCAGTGTGAACCAGACCAATATTATTTTCTTTATCACTTACAGAATTCCAAATGCTGTATTAGGATTTTAAGTGTTAAAAACTTGAAATATATATTTCTATACTGTATTTTTGGAATTTTTGGAAAATAAGCAGTTGAAGTGGTTTTTAAATGGCTCAAATTAATAAAAACCTTGATGTAATGGCTGCGTATTTTGTGTTTGCTAAGTGAATGTAAGCATCACAGAGTCATGTTGAACATGCTGATCAGCCAGCAGGCAGCATCTCTGCCTTTTCAGCTCCCTGCACAAACGTTGACTTTATATGGCTGTGAAGATGCCAAACACAGCAGCTTTGCATTGACCAGACACTTCACAAATAGTATGCAAATCCAGAGAGTTACGCAGTTTTGCTCAGGGTAGCGACACAACCCACTGGTGGGTTAGTGGGAGTTACTTTTGCTTAATCTATTGTCTCGCATTTCCACACCAGGCCTGTTCTGTCTTTGTCTGGCCTGCTGAATGAAGCAATTTTCTGTCAGCAGTGGCATTTTTCTGGATCTTTTTGGGCACAATACCCATGGGGGTTCAGTACAGTACAGTATCTGGTAATTATGATTTATTCACGGCAGAGAAAAGCCCACGCAAATAAAGTTCTTTAAATATGTAAATGTACCTTATTCTCTCACAATAGCCCTCTCTATTATTGTACACTTTTTTAATCTTCTGACTTTTGTCCGGAAACGTGTTGATGTCAGATACTGTGAAATTTGTTATGTGGTAAAGCATTTATCACTAGGTTGATCTAAAAACTGTGCACACTTAGAACATCTTCACCAAGTCTTGTTTATGTTTGTATATGCTTGTGCACACTTTGTGTGTTTTATCTGTGTGCAATGACATGCAACTTACTTTGAATAAAACTATCTGCTAAATAAATAAATATAAATTTAAACGTTAGACACCCAAGAAAATGGACTTGTTGAATCAATTTAAAAAAAAAACAAGCCAAAATTATATCACTCTTGCTGACATCTTGGTGTCAATAATCTGTAACTTCTGTTGTACGGGGGTCTTACTGAATTTCTATATAGCATTTATGAGTCAGATCAACAAGGGAATGGTTTAAAAAGAAGAAAATTAATGTTTTGGAAAGATCAAGTCAGAGTCCACACCTTCACCCACTGAGATGCTGTGGCAGGACCTGAAGAAGGCTGTTCATGCAGGTACCCCCAAAATACTGATGAACTGTGAAAGTTTGTAGGGAGGAATGGTCTGAAATGCCTCCTCACTGCTCTGAAAGTTTGATCAGCAGCTGCAGGAAGCATTTGGTGGAGGATATTGCTGCTAAAGGAGGTTCTACCAGTTATTAAATTTCACATACTTGTTCCAGCCTGGACTGTGAATGATTAAGCAAAGAAAAGTACAAATATTTGTGTGCTATAAGTTTCGGCAGCTTGTGTTTGTCTGTTACTGTGACTTGGGTGAAGATCAGACCACATTTTAAGTAATTAATGCAGAAAACCAGGTATGCTTTGCAAACTTTTTTCTTGGAACTGTATATACTTATGCTGCATGCAGTTAGCTGCAGACAGACAGTTTCTGAAAGTGTGAGATGTAAGTTAAACTGCGCATAAGTTATTGGTACAGAGTGTCATGCTGATGCCTTAGCTCCGGGGCTGTATACATGGATGTCAAATGTGTCTCCTGTGGTATCGAGTCTATATCTTCTCCCCAAGTTTGTGTGGGTTTACTTTAGGAGTTCTGGTTTTTCCCACTGTGCCAAAACATGCGAATTAGTGTCTCTAAAGTGCCCTTAGCGTATTGTGTGAGGGAATAAGTGTGTGTAGTTGCTTCGCAGTGGACTGACATCTGGTCCAAGATGTCTTGTCTTCTCCCTTTTGTCTCCTTGGTTGGGTTTTGCATCATTATGACCCCACATTGAAAAAGTGGTGTCTCAAAATGGAAGGAAGAATTATATTAATTTACTGGCATATCTTGTTTAAATATTTTTTTAATATCCCGCTCTGCACTAATTGCCAAATGTGCAAATGTTCCTAATGGCTGATGGGAAGCCTGGTTGCACCTCCACTCCAGCCCTTGTTTTATTAATAATTTTAGCAGAAATACAGATCAATGTGTAACCAGCTGCCAGGCTAATGGACTCCATTTCCTGGCATTATGCTTTAACACCACTTCAGACCCCGTCCACTCAACTTCCCTTTTCCATGTGGAGACGGGGATGTGCTCATATTTCTGCACTCCCTTAATTTGCCTGCTGGTATGGACATCTTTTCCTTTTCTATGTACTGATTGGACCAAGAGATAGGAGAGGCCTGAAACATGCAAACTCAGGCAAATCTCACAGATGTCAGGGGATGAGGCCTCGATACGTCATGGGGTCTCGGTCTCAGTCTCGTCTAATCCCCCCAGACGCCAACCTTGATCCTGAGCAAACTCAGCTACACTACTATCATCAACTTCAAGGTACCGTGGTCCTGTTACCTGCCAGTTTCTGTGATGTATGACAGTAATCTCAAATGCATCAGTTTAGAATATGAGATTTAGTGAGTATTTAATTTTGTTACTGGTGATAATTTAGAGATTTGATGTGTGTGTCACAGGAAACCATAAACCACCTGCGATGATTATTAGACTAAGGTGGATGATTTCAATGTGCAGAACATATATAAATGGGAAAGGCCAGAAGTGTATTAAATATAATAGGAAGCAAGGAATAGGAAGCGAGATGTAGGAGGAGGAATTTGTTGCCGGGACGAGTGTTTTGTCACGCCAGTTCAACGTTGTGCATGACGTAATCCTTGCTTTTACTGCAGACTTTATCAGTATTTGTCTTAATTTTTATGTGAGAATTTTTGTATTTGCTGACATTGCTTTTCAGCAGTTTGTCATTTCCAGATTGGGTGTGTTCATTTTCACCAGCTACCTATCTTTTACTCTGAACTGTACAATGCAACCTGGGTTTGAGAAAAAAGTATAAATGTGAATGATTAATAGAAAGTAAATTCCCTATGGCTTTGCCTTTGTACTTATAAACCTCTGGCAGATTCATATCAGTGCAGTTTGTTTTCATAACCAGGATAACCAGCATAAAGTCACCCGCAGCATGGATTACATATTCCGCGCAGTTACCCACAAACCTGGGATCATAATCTGGCGCATTGAGGTAATGTGTAAACATTGTTTTGGGTGTGTGGTGTGTATGTTGATATGATGGTATGGATGGCTATCGTGACACAGCTATTTTTGATGGCTTGTTCCACACATGCAGAAAATGGAACTGGCTCAAATCCCTGAAAAGTCCTATGGCAACTTCTACCAAGGAGACTGTTACATACTGCTGTCAGTAAGTGCTGAACACGGACATTCTCCTTTAGCGCTATGATGAAATCAGGGTCTGAGTTATGACAGGTCTATGTGATTCCCACAACTGTTCTTCCTCAGCTCTGTTACTTTGCTCCCCCAATGTTATTAGTCATCTATTTTTTGGAAAGCATAGGAAGGGGACACTTGTGTGAAACTTCATGAATTTTATGTCATACGCACTTCGTGTCATTCGCAAATGATCTATATCAGCATAAAATATGTACAATAACTCCAGTGAATCAGAACTTTATTTTGCTTTTTTGCATCTGTCCTTCAAGTACCATTTTACTGTCTGCACATTGTTTGTTTGCTGCAAAAATAAACACATATTTCAGTTACTGTGTTTATTTTGTACAGCCTTTCTAAGTGTCCATATGAAAAAAGTTAGTTGCTGGAAATTTCCCATCTTTTCCCTCTCCAGACCAAGAAAGTGGGCAATTCCTTGTCGTACAGCATCCACTACTGGATTGGCTCTCAGTCCAGCCAAGATGAGCAGGGTGCAGCTGCTGTGTACACAATACAGCTGGATGAGTTCCTGGGGGGCATACCTGTCCAGCACAGGGAGGTGGAAGGCCACGAGTCTGACACCTTCCGTGGATACTTCAAGCAAGGAATCATGTGAGCGCTTAATATGAGTAAAACCATTATAATTCCTTCTGTTATTTCATTGCTTAGCTTTTCCAGACACCTTCAGCTGAGACTAAGTGTATCTTTATGTCATCAAGTATAATGCAATTTCAAATGAAGTAGAGCATTACATCTTGCACTTATGTTGTTCAACACAGTACACAGTTTTTGCATTTTGCTACTAGTAACATACAGCAGTGGAGACACCTTTTCAACTATATGCATTAACCCTTTTCCCAGTTACAAAGAAGGTGGTGTGGCATCAGGAATGAAACACGTGGAGACCAACACTTATGACATTAAGCGGCTGTTGCATGTGAAAGGGAGCAAGAGGGTCACAGCCAAGGAGGTAGGAGGGATGCAGATGCTGTAAAATGAGAAACTTAATGACCTTCACATGTACGCTGGGAGGTTTGAATGTGACTCATTTTACCTCAGCTGGCTAACAAAATATTACATATTTTTACATGGAAAAAAAAAATTATTGTCCTTGCTCACAATACACTGAAAAATTCAGAAAAAATATAAATGCTATTAGACTTTATGCCAGAAAAAATAAGGGTTTAACATTTTCCTTTAGTTTTTTATTGTACTGTGGAACCATTTATAGAATTGTTCTAACTTCTAGGATTCTATTTCATGGAAGTAACACTATTTGGACAGAAATGTTGAACACTGGGGTGGTGCTAATCATTCTATTCTTCATGCATTTTAAATCACTCTCTGTAATATATTTGCCCACTACTTGCTGGGAGGGTATTAGTTTCTTCTCCATGCCAAACTGGCGTGATTTATAGTCAGGTAGATGTCATGATGTACGCTGTTTCTCCAAGGTGGAAATGAATTGGAGCAGCTTCAACCTTGGTGATGTATTTCTGCTGGACACTGGCAAGGTCATTATTCAGTGGAATGGACCTGAGAGCAATAAACAGGAGCGACTCAAGGTATGATGCCTCATGCTCCATGCATTAATGTTCGACATAAAACTGTAAGCTTTCCAGCATTAGCCTTCCCTGCTAAGTCCACCACCGTCACCTCAAGCAACCTCATGCAGGATTTCAGGAAGAAAATTAATTTTACAAAAACTGTAAACGTACAAAATGTGCTGCCTGTGCCTCTCAGGCTATGCTGCTGGCAAAGGACATCCGAGACCGGGAGAGGGGGGGCCGGGCAGAGATCGGTGTGATTGAGGGAGATGCAGAGGGAGACACCCCTAAGCTCATGGAGATGTTGACAAGCATCCTTGGAGAAAGAACTATTGCATTGCCCAAAGGAACATCGGACAACATAGCAGACCAGGAACAGAAGTCCCAGCTCACTCTGTACCAGTGAGTGGCTCCCACCCACCTTGAATCTCTTATATATTGGTCTTTGTTTTCTCCCTGCTTGTAGAACTGTTTTAAATTACTTTTTTCCAGATAAAGTAATTCAGATTGTTACGACAAAATAACCATTTCTGTTTACTCCAAAGCGTTTCTGATGCTCACGGAATCATGAAGGTCACAGAGATTGCCACCAGACCCCTGATCCAGGATCTTCTGAATCACGATGTTAGTTCTTGCCACACTTTGAAAACATTTGACTCAAAAAATCAATTTTGCTTTTTTAAAAATGTGCATCAGTACTCATACAAGAAATGTTACAAAAGTACTTGAATTTATCAAAATATTAAGCATGCTGGTTAAAACACCATCAAGCTAAACAGGATCTACCCTGTACTGTAGTAGAAGGCTATAGGAAACACTGTCATTTCATTTCTTTTCTTCAGGACTGCTATATCCTTGACCAAGGAGGGGTGAAGATCTTTGTGTGGAAGGGAAAGAGGGCAAACAAGGCTGAGAAGCAGGCTGCTATGTCCAAAGCTCTGGTGTGTAGGACATTTGAGATCTGTACTCATTTTATATTTGTTGTCATTTTCCTTCCAGGGTTACAGTGATTTTTAAAAAAAATATATTTATTAAATGTCTAAATATCTTGAAATTCACCTTGCCAATAACTTGCTAATGGGCAACACAAATGCAGGACATAATTCAAACTGAATTGGAATAACCAGTGATGGGCAGCCAGGCCAGGGTTCAGGGCTTAAGAAGACAGTCACACTGAGGATCCATTTTTGTTATTTTCAAAGAATTTTAATGTTCAATTTGTGTCATTTGAAAGGCAAGAAATTGTAAATATTATTGAAAATATCCTGTGAATATTTAAGCAAAATTTAAGCAGTCTAAATGCTTAGATTTAGTAATCAAAAAGCAAGTTGGAAGACTGGTTACATTTGTAAGAATTATCCATTTTATCTAACAATGATAATAATGACAAGTTGGGTGGTCCCACTGCACAGGAGTTCATGAAGCTGAAGAACTACCCCATCACTACCAACGTGGAAACAGTGAATGATGGTGCAGAGTCTGCTGTCTTCAAGCAGCTGTTTCAAAGCTGGAGTGTGAAGGAGCAGACAGTGGGTATGGGCAGGACATACAACGTGGGCAAAGTGGGTAAGAAAAGACTAGAAGGTCTGCATTCTGCTTCCGTAGAGCCAAACTGACCAACTTTCTAATTATCTTGTAAACTGCCCTGTATTCATTCAGTAGCCTGGATCACAAAAGTAACTTTGACAAAGACCACACCACCAGAATATTAATTACAAGCAAAATATTTTTTTCTGAGAACAAATAGGGCTGGTTTTGTACCTGATGACTCAAGATGGGTTTGATAAACGCTAAACTTCTCCAGTGCTGATAATGGATCTCATGCATTCCTCAGCAAAGGTCACTCAGATGAAGTTTGATGCCTCTCAGTTGCATACAATGCCAGATGTGGCAGCTCAGGAGCGCATGGTGGATGATGGATCTGGAGAAATCGAGGTAATCGAGGAACTGCAGGCCAATGCACATCACAACACCTAAACCACACATAAGGTGTAGTGGGGATATGAAATGTCTTTGGTCAACATTGTACATTGAGGACCTGTTCTCCGTGCTTTCTACAGGTGTGGCGGATTGAAAATCTAGAATTAGTTCCCGTAGAGCCAAAATTGTACGGCTACTTCTATGGTGGAGACTGTTACCTCATTCTCTACACCTATAATGTTCATGGCAAGAAAAACTACCTCTTGTACATCTGGCAAGTAAGTTTCCTCCTGGTGTTTACTGTTAAAAGGTAACTGAGTGTGGATTATATAAAGGATATAAGTGCAGGTCAAAGTATGAACTCTGCCTCCTGTTTAGGGCCGCCATGCGTCTCAGGATGAACTGGCTGCTTCAGCCTTTCAGGCTGTGAGTCTGGACCAGAAATATGGTGGACAACCTGTGCAGGTGCGGATCACAATGGGCAAGGAGCCTCGTCATTTCATGGCGATGTTCAAGGGCAAAATGGTTGTCTTTGAGGTGAGTTTTTCAAATGATACCATTAAATATGTTTTTTCATTCTACTTTTGAGTCCCATACTTTATTTGACTTTCTAAATAATGAGAACACTAAATTACATGGCTTAATTTCTCTTTTACCTGTGATGGCCTGCTTTGTTACTCCTCAGGGTGGGACCTCCAGGAATGGAGGTGAGGAGCCAGAGCCACCGGTTCGTTTGTTTCAGGTCTGTGGCTCAGAGCCACTGAATACCAAGGCTATTGAGGTGCCGGCGATAGCAGCGTCACTTAATTCTAATGATGTATTCCTGCTGATAAGCCAGACTGGAACGTATTTGTGGTGTGGGAAGGTGAGTGCAACTAAAAAAAACAGGACATCTGGAAGGAAAAGTGAAGAAGAGGGAGATGGCATTATGTTACTGTCTTTCTCATGTTCCAGGGTTCCAGTGGAGATGAGCGCGCTATGGCGAAGGAAGTGAGCTCTACTATAGGCCAGGGTTTTGAGGAAACAGTGGCGGAAGGCCTGGAGCCGATAGAATTCTGGAACCTACTGGGTGGAAAGGCACCTTATGCTAATGATAAAAGGTAAACTTGACACACCACAAGTAAAGAGTCCTGCACAAGTTGACATACTTCGTCAGTAAATGATGAAAGATCTTGCCTTAGATGCTTTTATTTCTTTGTTTGAATAAAGTGTCCAAAAAATTCTCCAGTATTTCTTAAGGAACTTCAACGTATGGTTTTAATGCATTTTAATTTTTATAAATTCAAAGTTCAATTATTGATGTGTACACAAAAATGGTTAAAACCCATCCTACCTGTACAGTGAAAATTTATTTTATAAGGTCCTCAAACATAAAATAAGAACTTCTTGATAGTTTATCATATTATTTTACATTGTGTGTTGAACTTTTGTTTCTTTTGTTTAAGATTACAGCAGGTAGTTTTAGATCATCACCCACGGCTGTTTGAGTGTTCCAACAAGACAGGACGCTTCATTGTAACTGAGATAGGCCATTTCACCCAAGATGACCTAAGTGAGGATGATGTCATGCTCTTAGACACATGGGATCAGGTATTGCTGCCAATAAAATAGGACAGAACTGTAAAACATCCACGTGCATTTATCGCAATTGCTTTGTACATGATTCTGTCTGAAGTAACTTGCAGAGTTTCCATTTGTTATCTCTACCCATTCATACAACTGGATGCAATAGCAGGGACATTCCTGACATCTAAACCAGCACTAACAAACTCTTTCTTTAATGTATTATTCTACCTGCTGTATCTAGGCTCATTAGATTTAAAACTGTTGTCTAAAAATAAGTTTAGATTTTTTTGTGAGGAAAAAAATTCTAGTTACCATTCCTCTAAATATTCAGATATTTCTTTGGGTGGGGAGTAATGCCAATGAGACGGAACGTAAAGAAGCAGTCGTGACCAGCCAGGAGTACCTGCGCACTCATCCGGGCTGCAGGGATCCACACACACCTGTTCTTCTGGTCAAACAAGGATTTGAGCCTCCCACATTCACAGGGTGGTTCACTGCCTGGGACCCTTCAAAATGGAGTGTGAGAAACTCTTTGCTTCTCCTTAGTCTTTGTCTCTTACTTTAGCGACTGGTGTGGTGTTTGAGTTCACAACATTCTTGGAAACCTATTGACTGTATTGCGGATGTGTACGTGTTTAAAACCCTGGTTCTCTCACAGCAAGGAAAGTCATATGAGGAGCTGAAGAAGGAATTTGGGGACATCACAGCTGCAGTCAAAGTCTCAAATGTAAGTAGATAGCAAATGAGACACTGTGGTATAAACTTGAATAAAACGCACAGAGTCAATGACTCCAGATCTTTTTGGACCACAAAAAGTTGAAGGAAATAGCATGAAAATACTGACATTTAGTTTGCTCTTCTTCTGTCAGGTTCAGAATGAGAGCTCATCTGCTCCAGAGAGCAATCAGACTTTCAAGAGCTACCCCCTAGAGACACTGGTCAACAAGCAGGCAAATGAGTTGCCAGAAGGGGTAGATCCTGCACAGAAGGAGGTAGGTCTACATACATTCAGGGTACTTACTGAAAACACCCATTCATTTGCCTAGTATATTCTCCATCAATATTCATTCTAATTGGATTCTTTTAAAATTGTATTTGTTTGAAAATTGGTCTTTATATTTCATTGCTGACCCCACATCCCCTCCTCTGCCAGAAATACCTTTCAGACTCAGACTTCATAGCTGTGTTTGGACTCTCCAAAGACCAGTTTTCCTGCCTTCCTCAGTGGAAAAAATTAAACATGAAGAAGAGCAAAGGATTCTTCTAGCAGATTTCCTTAAACTCTTTTATATTTGTTCTGTGTAAACTTTTTTTTGTCTGAATTTTTAAAAATTTATGCTTATTGCTTGCTACTTTCTTCCAAAACCCAATAAATCTACTATTTCTCTTGAATGCATTCATTTTTGCTTTTTCCTTAATACACCATTTCAGTCGAAAAAAAAACATAATAAACTATTATACATAGTTGTATTGCATCAAAATTTTTATTACATATGTTTAATTTATATTTTAAAAGCATAATGAATTGTAATTTTAATGTATTTATTCAGGTGTTTATAAGGCAACATTATAACATCTAGGGCCCTTCAGCAGTCCATTGCAGATATTCTAGTAAACTGGAGATATTTAAGAGTGCCTACACAGTATTTTAGAAACAGCTCGAACCTTTCAGGGCTTAGTGACACACAAGGATGGCAAAAACAAAAAGTTAAAATCGTTTTCGGCAAATCAGCCTTTGTTTGTATTATGAAGGGTGTCGCTGAACACACACGGCGTGGCTATTAGTCCATCTACACATTTATCATGCAACACACGCAACAGTTGGGCCCTTGTTGCACAACTGCGTGGGTCACGAGCGTGACGTCATCACGCAGCGCTCAGGGGCCCGGAGGAGGAGGACGTGACGGAGGAGCAGGGAGCGGAGAGCAGGTGAGCGTTCGGCGGATTGTTACGGCTGCGCACATTGGGAAAACGGGACCAGGCGTTGAATTCTTACCGTACGTGTCGCCGTCTTGTGTTGCGGAACATTGACGGTGTTTTAGCGGTGGTGGGTTCGAGTTCAACAGTGTTTGTTTAGTCAGAATCTTCCTGTCAGCTGGAAAGAACGAGAAGGACCACTGGGGTGACACGAGCCGCGCCGCGTCGCCCACAGCAGCTCGCGCCTTCGCACTCATATAGTTCACGGGTTTGCTTGTGAAATAAGAACAGAAAAGCAGAAAATTTAGAGGGTTTCATATTTCGAACACGGCGTGGTCAAACTCGAAGGGAAGAGAGGGTTGTAGACTGGATTCACGTGGGCTGGGTTAGTGTGAAAACCCTAAATTCTCCTTTTCACAGAACAGAAATGTTTCTGTGGTAAAGTGCAGTTGATGTAAAATATAAACCGTCACGTCGGCCGATTCTTTGCTTCGAAGGACCTACAGTCGCAGGTGCCTCCTCGGGTAGTGCTACAGATCGGGTACGGACATTTATGTTTGTTTGTTTATCTGTTGCTTTTCTTCAAAATGACTTGGAATGTTGATACCTACAGTTATTTAGTGGTTTATGCAGGTGTTTAAAGGCACAGGTTGGTCATCTGCCTGATTTGTGAAAATGTGTTATTGTTTGTGTATAAAATGAATTGTGGGTTTATCAACTACCTGCATTTAACTGCCGTTTTGCCTGCTGACTGGGCAATATGTGCTGTTTACACTTTTTAATGTTGATCACTGTCTATGACAGCTTATTATTACTGTTATTTAATTGATGCCTTTATTCCAGTTAAACAACTTTACTGTGATGTTGCTTATTTAAAAAGCAGGATTTTGTTAACTCGACTTTCTTGGTGGTACGACAGCAACGAGACTTGAGCAAACAACCTTCAGGTTAAAAGTAAGCTGCACTCAACACTGAGGCACCTCTTGTGCAGCTTGCTATCTGACACAGGAAATATGGTGTTGAGTTGAGTTGTGAGGGTGTCACCGTTTGCCCCCATGGTGTGTTGTGGGCTGTTTAAAAAATTACCACTACATTTCATCATTAACATGAGCACCTAGAGAGCAGTCTGGCACCTGGGGAGTCGCCGTTGTGTATTCAGCCATTCATCTGATTGAAAACGCAGGTAAACACTTGAGGTGGTGCTGCACTGGGACAAAATAAGGTGTGATTGCAATACTGTAATATAGTTTACACTAATATGAAATGAAGAACTGGAGTGTAATGTAGTCGGTAGAATTTTTTAAAGGTATACAAGACAGTCTTTTGGATATTCTTTAGTCGGGTTCTTTACATGGGTGAGAGTTTGCTAATAACGCACTGTGGACCACTCTTCTTTTTAGATTATTGCAGTCAGTGCAAAGTGCACAGGCACATTGTGAAAGGAATGCAGTGTGTTACAGCTTTGTAACTAAGCTAAGGCTCACATTTCTGTTATACAAGTTGTAAACGCATACACCTGTGAAGTTTTGAAACATTAAATGGAAAAGGCTCTTTTCATAAGATAACATACAACACAAATACAGGGATTTTGACTGATGAGATCAATGTATTTGTGCAAATTCTCTGGTCATTTACATGGGTTGACGTCAAAGTCTAACCTGACTGGTGCTTCCATTGTAGCTGCAAATTGGTTAATTTTGTCAGCGTAGCATGAGGTGATCATTACGGTTTATTTTGCTCTAAATGGTCCAGTAATGTGTAAGGTTGTTAGCACAAGATAAAAAAAAAATTGCAGTGTTTTAAAAAAATAACTAAAGCAGCAATTGTGCTGAGTAAGAAAGAGTGGTGACAGCAAGAGCCTGACACATGGGTCTCACAGAGTTGACCCTGACCCCTGTCTGTGGTTCTCATTTCACTTTGTTACATGATCTTAATTAGGTTTATTATAAAGTTAAAAAGGTGAACTGAGGAGAACTTAATGTAACAAGACATGTGCAGGCAGAAAACTGAAATTAGAGTGTAATGTCCTTTTGTTTCACAGGTCTTCTACAGAGCAGATCGCAGAAGACAATTTGAAAATGAACATTTTTGATCGCGACATCAACTTTGATGCTTTATTTAAATTCTCTCAAATGTGAGTATTGACCCCCCCACAAAAAAGAGGTTAAAAATTAATTGCAGCAGCATTTCACTAGTTGCTAGTTGAAATGTTGCTTCAGTCTCCATTTAGAAATTTCTCTATCATTGAAAAATATAATTTCATGAAATGATTTTCAGTCTACCATGGACACTTAGCAGTGCTGTGTGCCTGTGTGTGATGCTGTTTTCTGTCTTGTCTTTTTACTCTTTCATTGTGGGGCTTTCTGTCCAGTTCACATTCCACCCAGCAGCACCTGAAGAATGTCTACTCCAGCCTGGCAGTGTGCATGTTTGTGGCGGCCACTGGCTCTTACGTCCATGTGGCAACACGGCTCTTCCAGGTAAACTTAAGTTCTGAATGTTCTGCCTGTTTGTAGCAGCACTTGACCTTTAAATGTTTGTTTCTCTAATTCTGAAATTTCCTAATCAACATACTTCTAATTTTACATTTATTCAGATAGCAGATGGTTTTGTCCAGAGTGATGTAGAATTCAGAGAAAATTAAACTGCATTTCACCAGCAGACAAATACAGATGCAGACATCTGATTCTCAAAGAATGGTCACTTATTCTGATATCACTCGTTCTGCCACCATACATTACATCAGTAGTTAGAATTGATAGGGGTACATTTATTTTCTTTTGTTTTTTAGATGGGTAACAGTGAAAATGTATGCAGCAGATAAGAGTTCAAGAGAGAACTGTCTCTGGAAGATGTTTTAAGACTCTTTTTGAATATTGAGAGGGTCATTTTGAATGAGAGAGTGAGTCTGTGAGAGATGAGTTGTTCATGCAAAGTGTGTCCTTTAACCATGAGCTGGAGGTGATCTATGTTGGTCTCAGGTTTTATATTCAGTTGTACATGGCAGGTGAAAACAGTGGTAAAAACAAACTTTAACAGGAGTGCAGTTAAACTCTAATCTGTCTGTGTAGTACTTTCCACACCACCTCTTCCCTTCTCTGCCCTTTGTGTTTCTGTCCTACTTCAAAAAGCCAGCACTTAACATCATGTATTTGCAAATTCATGTTTGTTTAAACTATAAAGTATGTTTCAGCTGTTCTACCAAAAAAGTTGTTAGTAGTAAATAGCAAATGATTGCGATCAGACTGGACAAAAAGCATGTTTACACACAGCCTGCCAGATATTATGTTTAACAGAACTGGTGTAAAGGTTTAAATAATTCAAAATGTGATTAAGGATGTGCAAAACCATTGTTAAAATTTAATTTCAGGATAGTTTGCTTGGTACTTTGCTGCATATTTACCATGTAAGTGTCTACTAATTTTTTTTTTTAAAATTTTTTAAAACACGTTAGGGAGGGCTGCTGTCCATGCTGGGGTCCCTGGCAATGATGATTTGGTTGCTGTTGACACCCCACAACTCTCAGACTGAGAAGAAGAGGTTGGCCATCCTTGCAGGGTTTGCTTTCTTCACAGGTATTATAATATTAGTTGTTACCGACTAGTCTAAATATGGAGTACAAATATGGGTCATTTGTTAACATTGTCTTAGGAATATCTGCGATTGTAAAAAGTGTAGCAGTAACACTTTCTTCCTCCCAATCAGGTGTTGGACTAGGGCCGGTCTTGGACTTTGTAATTACCGTTAATCCAAGGTGAGATGTCATTGTTGAGTACGAGCTGTCGATGCTCATACTGTGATTTACTGAATGCTGGTTTAGACAGTGTGTAAAATCTGTTTCCTCTCCATCTTTGACCAGTATCATTGTGACAGCACTGCTGGGTACTTCAGTAATATTTGTGTGCTTCACTCTGAGTGCCCTCTATGCCCAGCGCAGGAGTTATCTCTTCCTGGGAGGTAAACCTCTCTTTCACTAGCAAAAGCTCTGTTCATAATGCTCTGTGGAATAAAAACACATTTTGAATGCAGTTTTTTCCGACATATTTGTCGTTAATCTGGTGAGCTACGATTTACATGTATTCCTTTAGCAGACACGTTTTTCCATGTATAGCAAACAACTCGATACTATGACCTTGCTTAGCCCGATTGCCATGTAGGAGAATTGCCATTCTCCTTAAGACATCTCTCAGGGAACTGTTTGTCACAGCTGCTGCTTTACTGTACAGTGAGGATTGTTTAAAGGTGCTAGGAAATAAATAATAAAAAAAGCATGCAAGTAAAGCATCTAAGGAAATAAAACTAGAATTTGGGCATCTGCCAAATAATAAGGTGGTAAAAACATGAACAGCGGCAGCATTAATGAGCAGTTAGAGCTGTTACCTTACAGTCACAAGACTCTAGTCTAAATCCCTGCTTGCACCACAGTGCCCCTGAGCTAGGTTCTACATTTGTTTATACCTTGGAATAAATCTCAGATAAATAACTTTTATAATAACAGTACCTCGACGTAGCCTTTTTCTTTGTGAAGATGTTTGAGATTTGTCCATTACTTGTCTACTGCGTAAGATAAACCAAGGCTGTGTGTCAGTTTCTAATGATGCTTCTAACCTTCCTGTGGGTTGTCTCCTCAGGTGTGCTGATGTCAGGACTTTCTGTCTTGTTCCTCATCTCTTTGGTTAACATGTTTGTTGGCTCGGCAGCTCTATTTAAAGTAAGACTAATGAAATTATCTTTTTGACAGTGTTTCACATGTCACATGGGCTCTGAAGGGTGGCGTGTGATGTGCTGTGTGTTAATTTACAGGCTCACGTTTACGTCGGACTTGTCATAATGTGCGGCTTCGTGCTGTTTGACACTCAGCTGATCATTGAGAAGGCAGAGATGGGAGATAAGGACTATATCTGGTAAGGTTCATGTCCCCTTTCTGTGCTGCACTCCTGTGCTACTTTGCTTAACCAACATTTTACAGTTTCTTGTTGGCATGTATACCCAGTGGTCACTTTATTAGGCACACCCAGTTCTATTAATGAGTTATGTGGTTGTGACTCGGTATATAAAGCCTGCAGATCGGGTGACAAAATCCAGTTGCTGTGTAGATGAGCTTCAGAAAGGACAACGTGTTATATACAATAATGCAATAAACAAACCACTCAGTGGTACTTGTGGGGGCAGCAACACCTTGTTAGAGTTCATACAAGAACAGGCAAGACTTGTTAAAACCTTCAGGAAGCACTAAAGTGACAGCACAATACAGCAGTGATGTCGGGGGGGGTTTCTGGAGTTCAACTTGCTTGATCCTTGCAGTGGATGGGCTGCAGCGGGAGCAGATCACACTGGGATCAACTGTAAGCTCAGAACAAAAATGAAGTTCCAGGGGAGGTGTGTATATGATCCACAGAGGTGGACAGTTGAAGATAAGAAAACATTTTCTGGTCTGTGATATCCTGATGTGAAGGTCAGAAATTTTCATAAAGCAAATGAATCCATGGATCTGTCAACAGTGCTGTGATAATTCTGGTGTAATGGTGTGTAATGGTTTTTCCTGACACACCTTCAGTTTATAGTACCAGCTGAGTGTAGTGTGAATGACACGGTAGATTCACCCCCAGTATCCATACATGTCCTCTCTGTGCCTTGAACAATAAAGACATTTCTTTGTTCATATCAACATTTTTGTTGAAATGGTTGGTGTGGCAGCATCTGGACAATGAGTCGAAGCTGCAGTTAAAGACAGCGGTAAGTGGCAGTGTGATTTCTGCCCTGACGTTTGGGCAGCAGCCCTGCTTGAGGTGATGCGTGTGGTCAGATGTTGAAACAGTAACAAACTTGTAAAATGCGGCCATTGTTCTTAGTTGCATTGAATGTGGTGAGAAAAACCACTTGCTTCGTTTGTCAAGATCTGCAGTGAACCTGGTTTATTTATCAGGATGAAAGCAGGAGCTCAAATGTTCTTGGAGCTGCAAGTTATTCTAACCCTGTCTTTATTGTTTTATTACTTTGTCAATATTAATTGGTATTTATTCTAAATGCCACACCATTTTCTTCATGTTAGTAGTGTGATTTTGGTGTTAATTTTATTTTTGCTATAAATACTGTATTCAGGAATGAATTAGATTGAAAACAGGGAGAGACATCCTTTCATCCTTTCGCAGTGTTTATACAGCACCTCCTCCTGCTCTGAACACCATTGTTTGATTTGGGATAAACAATGAAGTATTTGACAAAAAGGTGATTGTTAATCATTTCCCTGTGTTCTATCACTCTATGCTTCTGTACCCTTTTGAAAGTGGATGTTCATTTTCCAGGCACTGTGTGGACCTGTTTCTTGACTTTGTGACCATCTTCAGGAAGCTTATGGTGATCCTGGCCATGAATGAAAAGGTAATGTGAACATGACCTCCCTTCATACAAGAGAACGGTAAATCTCTGGTGTGGCCGCTCTGCACGAACACCTTCATTTTCATTGATCAACTTTGTTAGAAAATCTGTCATGGACACAGAAATGAAAATGTGCAACCAATCCCACGTGGTTCCCGGTCGCTATCCGGTCAGCAGCCTGTTTGCTGCAGCTGGTTTACAGCTTTTCGGTGAAACACTTTTGTTGGGCCTTTGCAATCAAAACAGTCGTCCTCCACGCCAAGCTGCACCTCTGCTTTATGGAAACAGATGCATGTTAGTAAGAGTGATGATGTAACTGTAGAACATTCTAGTAGAAGTTGAAAGCAGAGTAATATTTCCCAGAATGTTTTGGCTGTTCAGCATCTATTCTGCTGCAGCTGGTTGGTGACAGTTGACCAGGGCAGCTGGTCTGCAATGGTGGCATCTTCAATACTCGGGGCCCTATTAAGCCTTGAAGAGTCTGTGGCGCCCAGCTGGGCGACACTGCTGTGCACCTGTTACCAACCCTGTTCGCTGTGACAGAGCTTAAGAGGAAGCAGAATGACTCGACTGCCGAGTGAAAAGAGGGAACTGAGCAAACGTGTCATTTCTCTCCGTCACCGTCATTAGGTACCACTAGATTAATCCTCTTTATTTTCCCCACAGCAGCACTTGTGCTGAGAAGGCAGTTGACCAAAGTATCACTACACCTTTCACAGGGACATAATTACTTTATTCTTTTCTGCCACCATCTTCTAATTATTCTGTTGTGTTTTGTTTCACAGGACAAGAAGAAAGAAAAAAAGTAGCACGTGGCACAAAATTGTCTACAGGAACATTACAAACAAACCAGTTACGGCCAGGCATAGTACCCTAAAGTCTTAGATTACTTTCAGTTTGTACTTTGATAGAGCGTCTTAATTTTGAATGTTGTATTTAACTGTTGGCTTGAAGTAAATCAGTTTGAACTTGTATGCTGAACCCTCAAGTTTTATTTTAGAAAATTTGTAATTTCTATGGATTTGTGCTAAATTGTGGACAACACATTTCATTGTGAATTTGACAAGCTTTTCAAATTTAGGAAATTTGAAGTCATTTTAATTTTATTGTTCCCCTACTGCTGTTCCCAAGTGTGTCCGCTGGGTGGGGCTGCTGCCGCCTGCGATTAACAGAGATCCTGTTGCTCTTTTAGCCGGATATACTGAACCTTTAGCATTTTTTTTTTTAAATATCATAGCTTAGATGTTTGAGGCTTTTCCTTCTTTCTGCCCAGTTTGAGAAGGCAGGGACTGTTGCCAGGCACCTCCACCTTCGGCTTCACTGCACCTTGGTAAATGGTGGTGTGAAGGCTGCTGGTGGGACTGTTGACAGCCCTGCTGGAAAATCAGAGCAGGTGCTCCTCATGTGGGCAGCTAACCGTAGAGGTGAATAATCCCCCACTGTCCTCATACCTTCAGTGGGATTTCTCTTGGCCCTCAGGAGCCCCTCACACTTCACTGCTTTTTCGTCCACTAGTTACAGATTGTCATCTGTCCTATGTGGAACTCAGAACATATTACATACCTTTCTGTCCCTTTTTTCCCTTGGAAGTGCCAATAACCACAGTTTAGCACATCTGCATCACTTATGACATCCCTAAAGAAATAAAAGCATATGTTAAGTCGAGACTACCATCTTCATGAGGAACTGCCATTAGTTTTGCTTAATTCATGTAAGACTATGTTTGTAAAAATAAACTTATTAAATTAATACTGTCATTCTTGTAATATATTGTCTGAAACATTGTGGCTGTGATCACAAATCTTTTTCTTACACTACATGAAAAATTGCCATGCATGGAGCATCTCCCCATCATTTTAAACTGCACATTACATTTTTACTGTTTGTAGTAAAAGAGAATTCCTTATCCTATTTAAACTGTTCCTTCAACTTCAGAGCTGACATTTGATTGGTAGTTGCTAAGTATGACAGCATATTCATATTGTCAGGTAGTGTCTGCAAACAGTTTAACTTGTCAAGGAAAATGTTAGTCATAAAACAACCATTTCAGCTGAACTCCGCTGCGACATTTACCCAGTGATAATTTAACCACTCAGTTCAAACTGCACTCGCCCCTGTTCCAGCTTGTGTAACAATTATCACATTTTCACAGTAATGCTGGGACATGTAGGAGCTGCTGGATGCTGTAGTTGCCAGGAGTTACTGACTCAAATGACACTTGATACACCTGAAGAAATGGGTATTTAACGTGAGAATCTTCAGATCAGAGACCATTAGTTTGTGTTGCAAAACTGTGTTGTGCTGCCACCACCTCCCTGCTGCCCTCCTTGGCTCCCTGCAGAGACTCGGTGATGGCATCAGTGGAGGAAAAACACAAGTGCTGCTTAGTGGGTGTTTACAGCCAGCTCCTCCTACACCTCCCCAAGTCACTAAGCTGCATAAAACAAGCAAATACCGGTCTGTCCAGTGCTGTCTACTTTCACCCGATTTATGTGTGCGTTTCTACTTCGACATGATACCTCCATCGCCACTTGGTTGTTTACAGCCCATCTTAGGGACATCTTTGATGCACAGTTGCCATGTACTCAAGCAGCTCTGGCTGGCTGTGATCAGAGCAGGACAGCCAGTGTGCTGAGCATGGGCACAGCCACCTGCAGCAGATGGAGGTGGAAGGTGGGAGCCGCTGAGATGCGGGGAGGACGTGGCCCGTTGCACAGGGGGGTGTTGCAGCAGCTGATACAGACAGAGCCTATGTGGCCAGGTGAGCAGAAGGACTGGTATCCTGCAGACACAATCAGACAGGTGGTGAAGGAAGCACAGGCCTTCCGGTAAGATACGCCTGTGAGGACAGAGAAACAACAGCTTATGAGCATCTGACAATCAAACTTTACAAAACACTGAACTGATGTCTACTTGGAAAAAAAAACCTGTCAATGATGTTCATAGTGACAAAAATATAGTTATATATCAGCTGCCAACAGTTTCTTACAATTACATTGAATTATATACAAAAACAGAAATGTTTATTATCTATACCAGGTTAAAAAGTTCATCTCAGAAGTTGTGTCATCCCTCACAATGAAAACCCACTAACATGGCTGCTGTTTATGTTTCTTTTCTTCTTACAGTGGCCTTATAATTCAGCTCAATGATATTAATGCCTCTCCTGCTGTCGCTTTACTTGGTTGTGTGATGCTAACAAAGTTCTCATGGAACAGCAAACCCACACATGGATGCAGTCAACCCCACACAGGTGATTGGTGATCACAACGCTTATCCCCAGTTATCAGTTCAGAGCAACGAGGAAAACGTCTAATAAATACTCAAGGAAATATTTTAAAAATTGTATAACACGATAAATCCATTTACTGACTCAAGTTTTGCCTAGCACACAACATGGGAAAACATCCTATAATACTGACAATCAATCAGAACCATTCATTAATGTTAGTTTCATATCATTATTGAAAAATCAATACTACTACTATTATTATTTTATTATTATGTTGCAAAAATTTGTGGGCGTTTTTCTCCATAGCAGCTTACAGTATTTGGCTACTTGCAGTGATTTACCTATACATACAGTAGCATAATTACTGCATCAATTCAGCATAAGTTCCTTGATCAAAGGTACAACAGCAGGAGGTGGGACACAAATTTGGGTCCTTTAAGCCTTCGTGAAAATAAACTGAGCACATAACTTGGTTATGAAAATCACTGTGAAAACGTGGGCCGTCAAAGAGTTCGGCCTGAGAATGTGCAAAACATGTAATGTGCTGAAATGACGACGAGGGACTGGACACAAGGTGATGCTCAGTTCTCTCAGGGTTGTGCTCTGTCCTAGGGTTGCAGAAGGTTGGTGATGCCAACTCCACCCTCCCTTTGTGCCGGTCACACACACATAGCCATGCAGGGTGTATTAAACAGCTTTAATAACACTAATACCCTTACACTAGCTTAAATAAAGCCTGTGATCAAATGGAGATCAAGTGTCAAACATTTGTTTGTAACACTATGCAGCACATCCAACACAGTGCTTTCAAAAGTGAGACACAGGCAGTGAACTGTGGAATTTTACATCAAACATTTACAAGCCAAATGATCAGAATGTCTCCATCCAGTGTACTGTGTCTCTATGGCACAAATGGCTTATAATGTTACAAATGGTTTATAACAAATAAATAAAATTATAATACTAAAAGACAAGCTACAAATATCAATTGTTACAAATGTTTTTAAAAATGGTGATGATGTTATTAAAATGCATAAAAAGTTTTTATTTTTGCTTTTAATGAATTTTAGATGACATTGTCCTGGAACCAATTATTTTTCTGCCATAAGCATTAATGTTTCTCTTACAGCAGGAGTTTGCCCAGCTGGGCAATTTCAATGAATTAACACTGATAAATAAGGCATGTGCATCCTTACATATTTGCAAATGTTTAGTTTGTTAATTGTTAATTACAATCTATAGTTCAGCTACAATCCTGTACGCCTATTAGGTAAGTCATACATAAATGATAAATCAGAAATGTGTGAAAATATACCATTTCAAAATATTATATCCTGAGCCAAAAATGAATGATACATTTTATTGTTGGTAGAAACAGTGACCCTACAACGTCAAAGTGAAACTTGTCCATGTTATAAGGACAAGGTCATATGAAGGACGTGGCTGGGCTCACCGTTGGTCCCCACCATTACTTCCTTTTGACAGGCGTTCTGAATGTTGGCCGTGCAGTTGACGATGAACTGAGGAGCAGAACAGTCGTTCTCCAAGAGACTCTCCTCACAGTGATAGCACTGCATCTGCAAAGACCACACTGAAACAGAGCAGCAGACCTGTAGTCCTGCAGTAGCACCACAGGCAGTGAAATGCACCATTCAGGTGGGACCGTCCACTCTGCTGGAGGAACATTTGACTGCTTATGTCTCTGCTGCATGCGCAAAAGACAACACGTTTAAACATAACTGACATTAATAATAAGCCCTAATTGAAGTGCCTACACTAGTATCCAGCACAAGACAATGGAGCAGAGCAGATGGGGGACATGCAATGAGGGCATGTGCGCTGCCACAACCACAAGATGACGCTCCTTCCCCGATCTGGCAAAGGTCCACTTCATAGCTCCTCTTTCAAGGGCCAAAGCAGATGAGCACATGCTTTATGCTCCATGCTGCTTTACGTTCTAGACTTTGAAAGCAACACAGCGATGCTGGGGAGCCTGTTGGCCAGTGATGTTGGCAGCATCAGCTGTGATGGTGGCGTGTGGACCCGAGAGACAAGCTGAACATCTCCTCCAGAATCACAGGCATCAATCCTGCAGCACATTTCACACTGCAAAACAGCCTGTCACCTCACACACACACACACACACACACACACACACACACAAAACTCTCCACTGCAGTTTGACTTCTCATCAGGGTTTTACTGTGTGGCCCAGTAAGTTACCACAGCAGTAAAATATCAAGGAACATATTTTTTCCATTTTTCCCCCTCCAATGTGTATCAGTGTAACTGACTGACATCGCTGGTCAAACCAAGTGTGACTTACAACAGGAAAAAGAGAAATGAATGCAGATCTGGTTTTGGCTTTTAACAGACTACATTCAATCTTTAAAATTGCATTAATATTTTACACTATAAATTAACAAACGCCCGAAGAACTCGGAGTAATTTCGAGTAACACTGCAGTTCTTCCAGATGAAACCGTAACGGACGGACAATATGAACACACTGCAACTGCAGCCAACTTGTGCAGATCATTTCAGTGCCTCGTAAAGCATTTATTCGCGTCCTGGTGCGTTCAGTAATAAAATAAGTTGTGTAAATAGATGTGTTTAAGTGTGTTTTGTTCCTGTAACAGAGGGACGAAAGGCAAGTCTCGCACGAGCGACGCGGAAAACCACGAAAGACACATCTCGCACGTTTTCTACTACAAACACCGGGGTTAAACACTGGGACAGTTTTCTGTTGCCTAACAGGCCGTTTTTGTTTTAAAAAAGCCATTTTCAGCAGAACTGCTAGTGGGGAAAAGGGCCGTTTCACTGAGGTAGTATTTTTCATTGACGCGACCGCTAAACAAGCAGCGTCCAAACACACAAAAGCAAAGTCAGTACGTGCAGAACAGAGGAATTCCCTCCGTTGGCGCCCGTTCCTTTGTAATATTAAAAACATCAAGTATTTCAGTCCGGGAATAAGAAGATGAAAAAGTTGAGGCAAACCTGAGGTGAAGAGACATGTCGAGAAAGTAGCGAAGAGCATCAGGGCGCTCATGTTCCCGCCACTCGGTCTCGCGACTCCTTCCTCCGCGTGATCTAGGTCATGTTTGGGGCGAGTTCACTTGCCGGTGCCGTTTGTTGCGATTATTTCATTGTTAACGTGCCGTTGTGCGGTGTGATGGACAGCCGGCCGCGGGCATCTCCATCGAGGGACCTTCTCCTGCTCTCCTGTGGTCTCTGTGCCCAGCGCTACACCCGCAGCCCCGCGTCCATCAAGTGCGCTGGACACAGCAGCGCGGTGAGTTGCTGTGTGCGGAGCCGCTCTGCTACGTGTTTGTCATCAGTAACGCGCTTCCCTTCAGCCAGCCAAGACAAACAGCCATTTTATTATAAAATAAACAACTACACGCTGACGGCTGTCTTTGCTCACATCACTTATCTTTTTTGTTGTCTATGACCCCCTTATTGCGGTGATATATGAAATATATCCGCTGGTTGAACTGGCTCTTACCTGCCTGATTATTTCAATGTTCTCACCAGCAGCCAGAACGGCATTTAAGTGTTTTATACATGATGTCAGAAAACATTCCTGAACCATATTCACTGCCCTCTTTGTACTCTAAATTGAGTACAGATTTTGTGAGATTTCCCACGGTGAAAACCTCTGCTTTCATACAGTTGAAGGAAAGGAAGGGCTGGTTCCCGGTCTGACCTTCAAGAACCCAAGAAATTCAAGTCCTCTTGAAGCCAAAGTTGGTAGGACAAATATCGACAGCAAACCAAGTTGAGACTGGACACTTGAGCTTGCCATAAGGAACGAGGACAAGGTCCCTGGCTGCTGGAGGAGATAATCGAGCGCTGCGTCACCATGTGCCAAAGCTCACAGTTCCAGACCCCTACTTTCTCCCCATCATGGGCCACTTGCATCACGTGTCATTGCTGAACATTCATGTGAATAATGTCCCACCTCCATCCTCCTGTGTATTGATTCTGCACACCCAGCCATCATAGGGACAAACATTTCACTTGAACTCAACTTTCATTTCTGAACTTCTGCAAGGTTTCACGTGGAAGGTCTTGTAATGCAGACTCTCCACACTTCCCTGCAACGGATCTGTATTTTACTAAAAACCTCCACGTTTAAAATATACACTCTGTAGAGCTAACTAAATATGATCAAATCTGTTAAAATATTTTTGTTATATTATCTTTAAAGGTCTGATATTTGTGCAACATATAGTGTAACTTGTGCTACCAACAGTTGGAGATGTATGGCCTTATTGAGTAAAAAGTAACACTATACTTCCCATCACGTACCCTTTCAGCTCTTTACATCAACAACTTTTGTACAATCCTGTTAATTAAAAAAACTGCATTAGTACTTATTGCTCCATAAATAGTTGTTTTGCATTAATTTTCTCTTCAAGAAAAATATATCAGTCACATATTAGTTATGGTAAAGATTTTGTTTCAATTTTCTTGGCTTAATGTGCAATACATAACATGTAATTAAAATTTTCTGCTTAAAATACATAAATATTTTTTCTAATCTTGCTGTTATTCTATTATATGTGGAAATTAAAATTACACTAAAGTATTTTTGTCCAGTCCACATTAATTTTTAATTTAAAATACATAACTTTGCTAAGACAGTACGTTTAATCAAAAATAATTGCACCTTAGAATCTAACAAAAAAGTCAAAACATATTTAGTTGTACAAACACAAATGTATCTAAAATATGTATAAGTACAACAAGGTAGGGGTAGGTGTCCCTCAGATTTCAAGCAAACCTATTCCCCATCCTCAAGTCATTTTGATAACATTTATTTGGTCTCCCAATGTCTGACAAGCGCTTATGTAACTGAAAACAGTATAAAAAAATCATTAAATAGATAACTGAAAAAAATTCTATCTTTTGAATTCACATTTTACTCTGGGTGTACTTGTTTTGGCTGCAGTTACACCTGCTTTTCTCTAAATGAGCATCTTTAAAGGAAAAAATATATACCCACATCTTCAGCTACAGTCAGAACTGTCAAATGTCAACTATTTCCAGTGGTTTAGTCTAATTCAACAGGAAACCAGTGATTTACATGAACACAAGAGACCAACTGAATTTGGGGTCCACTCCTTTGTATTCATTCAGTCTCCACTGTAATAAACATTCCTGATCAGGTGACCGTGTTAGAGGTTTTTAGACCTGCTCCAACTATATCAGTTAAAAGTAAAAATGCACATTCCACAGCCTGTCTCACATAACACAACAGCTAAATTAAATTCCACCAGTTAGCACTTCCACACGCTAACAACAAGAGCAGTATTTCATGCCTGTGTACAAGATGCAATTGAGCAAATTAAAAGTTAAAATCAAATGGTTAATTATTTTTTTTAAAGATTTTTTGTTGATTTTACTGCAGGTCAGGTGTACCTGCTTTCATATATTACCATAAACACCGTTCCTTTATTAGACATACACGTCTCACTGCTTATTTTGACTCCTTTACAAGAACCTACATACAAAATGTGTAAAGAGACAGATAAGGGAAAGGGAGGCTTACCTTGCATACCCACTGGTGCAAAAGCTGGGTTGACAGTCCCACATTATGGTAACAATAAAGCAATTCAGATCTGTAGTGAGACATTTCTTTAGAGGCCTGACTAGTCATTTCAGATTAATCCAAATGACATACAGGAGCAAAATGTTGATGGTTCAAAAGTGACTTGACACTTGTAAAATTACAACAGAAAATTTATTTTTCAGGGCACATGATTATTTGATATAAGACACGAGTACAGAACTGTGGAGTTGGGAGGATTTTGTCTTATTCTGAGGGACACACAAACCACTGCAGAGTTCCACACCCATCTTAATCACAATTTCATCTATGCTGGATAATTTATGACCTTTGGGTCGTGTGCCATTTCAGTCTCATGACTATTTATCAGTTTTACTGCTAACTGCCAGTTAAAAATCAGTTTCACACACAGACCTCCTGACATTAACTTGTTTATTTGGAGAAAACAGAGTCAGTCTCTGCAATTTTTTAAGTTAAAAAAATAATAAAGAACAGCAAAGAACACACAGCAATGACATTCACATTTTAAAACGATACTGAAAATGATAAATGGATGAAAGCCTGATTTGCATCATAACGACATATTACAAAAAAGTAAAGGAAAACTGAAACAAATTAGCATGGCAGTATCTGTTTCAGTCAAACAATTATAGCCTGCCCAATTCTTTATGGCTAATGTACAAATCCGCCTTACAATAAAGTCGAAAATAATTCCATGAAATTGCTCATGGTCCTCAAGTGATTTCTGCAGTGTGTGATATTTATCAAGTGGATGTGACTTAGGACTTCATTTGCTGGATAAATGCCTATCCCTCCATTTGAAGGTGCATATGTATCTATGGAAAGTGTTTTCCTTGAGCTCAATGGCAGCAAACATCCTGTCCTCCAGACTGTATGTTAGACAACCAGAGGAGAAGTGTGGGATGCTGGCCTTCAGGTGTGAGGGTGTGTGTAGCCCAGGCAAGATGCTGCAGGGCGTCAGCAGTCATAACAGCCAAGGACTTGACCCCCTGTGTGTGCTTCAGTTTATTAGTCTCTAAACACTTGTGCAGCAACAGCGGTGATGGTTACGCTTGTGCATGTTTGTGTGTGTGCGCGTGTGTGCCTGTATGTGTATGCACATGTGTCATCCTTGGCTTCCACAGGAGGAAAGGCTGTCATACAACGAATCACTCAAAGACTCAGGTGTTTCCAGTGCTGGGGGGCGACTGGGAGAGAGGATATCATCTGGTCGCTCCTTAATCAGCTCCACCCCCCCCTCCTTACTCATCTCTGGGGCAATAGGGGTTTGACTTTTGCCCCGGCGGCCTAGTCCAACCTGAGGGGGAAGCGGTAAGCTGGTGGGGTCAGCTTCACGAGGTGCAGGGGGGCCACAAGCTCTTGCACTCTAGAGATGAGGGTGCCAGGAACCAGGAAAGAAAACAGATCAGGGTTATTTAAGGAGAGAGTAAGAAACAACCACATGGCACAAAGACTCAAAATGTGTTAAATAAAAACTGAAAGCTACAGATCTCAAAAAAAGCTACCGAGTAGTTGAGGACAGGGCAACTTTTAGAGCTAAGTACTACTGTTCAGCTTGGTGATTTCTGGGTCTGCTCTCCTCACATATAACAAGCTGCTCTTAGCAATGTCCACAAAATCAGGTTCTTCTAGACTGGACTAAAGCAGCTTCCTGCTTGACAGCGTCTTCACATCACCTTCATAAACCACTTTGCTGAGTGTCTGTTGCTTTCTGCTGGCTGCTACACAACAAATCACTTGCTTTGTACTATAAAGGGGCTCCAACTTCACAGCCCAGATTCAGTTCAACACCCTGGTCCTCACTTACTGCACTCTGTAATGTTAAGCTCCTGCTCACTGATTGTTTGATCTTCCTTAACTAAGTAGTCACCGCCCTGTGGTTCCATTTCATAGCTGTGCTGTACACCAGTGCTCTTCTCTTACTTATGTATAAAGTGAAATAATTATTTGCCAATGGTTTTAAGACCTTCACCATTACTGATACTTGTAGACACAAACTCAGTAACCTCATCAAACTTGTAAGACAACAATCTAGCTTCTTGGAATTACTCACCTGACAAGGGCTCATTATACTGTAATGGTCTACATCTGACTTTGTTCTTTTTAGCTTGACTGAATGTTGTGTCATTGTCAATTTATTCACCTTAATTTAAAGCAATGTATTGATTTGCCCATTTAACAGTCAGGGTATTCTTACTATATTAATTCCAAGTAAGTACTTTGCCTAAGTGTACTATAGCAAACAGTAAATGGAGATTTGAACCTGGTAGTTTTACAAAGAATGAGAGCACTCTGAAACTCCCTGCTGCCTGCAATGTCACACATTTTGATTCTTAAAGTACAATGTAGAGTTAGGAGGAGACACTTAACACAAACTTGAACTTTTCTGTTCACTGACTGATATGCAGATGCTGAAAAAAGACATTATCCAATTAAAGAAATAGGTTACACACCATCATTTGTGGACAACTTCAAGTCAACTGTACATCTCCTGAGAAATCAAGTATAAAATTTAACTTCATTTTATAGCTTCACCCTGGATTAAAAAGTGGGACTGAGCATATACACTTGGACCTGATCAAAGTATGATGCAATTTACAGTAAATTTGTTTCACAACACTAGTTACTAGATTACAATAATTTTATTACAATAATCTGATTGAAGGGAAGGGATAAAGAACTCAACTCAATCAAAGTGACAGGTTTTTCTTAAGCAATTACATGCTACATATTGCAGGATGGAACAAGAGACAGAAACAAAATGTAGGAACAGAATAATTCCTTCTTTTTCCTGCACTGAAGGTTGTTTTTGTCAGTGTACAGGTAATTCTAATACCCACAAAACACCTCGATAGCACTTATTGTACTTCTCAGAGTTATTTTTACACCTGGAGGAAAAGAGCAATATAATACATGCAGGATGAAAAGGCTTGGAGGATGTTAGAATGTAAAAACGTGAGGTATGTGAAAAGAATGGGAAGAGTGTAGAAAAAAAGACCTTTTGAAAACACATTTTTAAAAGCTGCAATTAAACTGAATTTCAAGAGGAATAGAGGCTGATTAAGAAGACTGACAGTTGTGACATATGATTCCCTCTAGCTTGTGTCAAGTCTGTAATTCTCATTTACAGTCAAAGGTGCCTTAAGCTGTTGTGTTTGCTATCTGAGTGTAGGACAGTAATGAAACTAAAGCAACTAATGACACCTTAAGAGCCTCTTCAGACACCACTTTCCCTCAGCGATTTCTCTCCTTCAGATGCTGCCTCATCCATTTCCAAGCCCCAACATATTTACGGCAGCAGACAGTGGAAGACTATCACATGCACCCCAAACAGCTCAGCTCCATACTTTCTGCCACAGCGTAATGAGGCAGTATCCAGAGTCTCTTCCATAATGGCCAGGTTAATGGATACTCTGCACACAATACCCTCATACACACTCCAGGAGTCATGAGGAACACAAACCCAAGCTATTTTCTGCTGATCTTTCTGTAATGAACATAGAATGCAGGCTTCAGCCAAGCAGAGATGAGCATTATTTTCTCTGCAGTAAAATAATGAACTTCTCTGCATAGAAGGTAAAAAACTGACCCTCCTAAAGGGTGTCCCATGGGGGGCTGGCTCTGTCTCTTCTTTGACACCCAGGTACATGTCAGTGGATCCCGTTGATGGTTTCAGGTTTGGGAAAGTCCAGTTCTTGGAGGGTGGAGATTGTACATCAGCGCCATAGTCGTCAACATCTGCGGAAAATTGAGAATAGGAGCAGTTTAACACCATTATGTAGAATTGTTCCCTAGAAAGAAATTTGTGAATTGGAGAGAGTTGCCATGATCTGTTGACTGATACTGTGAAAATTATTTTAAAACAAAGACATACATTGTTAAAGACAATACTTCTAGGTATATAGTACTCTTGCAACATTAGGTTTCATTTTTTGAGAATATTCAGTGAAACCCTGCCTGACCTTCAGTGATGGTGCTTGAGAGATGGATGCCCAAATCTTTTCCCTCCAGTGCAGAGCCATACAGAGCACAAGTATTCACTTCCTCTAGGGCTGACAGCTCCCTTTCCAGAGTGTGAGCCTTGTGTGAGGCCTTTGTCATTGGTCCAAGTTTACCCTGGGACATAAAGAATTCCTGCTCTCCTTGGGGCTTAAACTTGGGGATGCTTTTCACTGCTGAGCCACCAGCATAGTCTGGTAAAGGGAAGGTACCTATGCCACTATCAAGTGTGCGCATGGAGGAACCAGACCCTAAAAAGAAAAAAAAACACTGTTAAAAAACTATTAGTTATGCAATCTAACATACTCAAGAGGTGTGAACATAGTCCACTAAAGATGGAGCCTTCAGTTTTAAAAGCTTGTAGCAAATACAGAATAGGTGTTGTAGGAAGTATAATGTGGTCTGGCTATTGTACCCTTTATCGAAGTATAACTTGAAATATACTAGCTATAGCATAAATTAGTAATTAGGTGAACAAGCAAATGACAGGTCAGTGCAGATACTTCACATACACAACACCCCCCCCCCTTGGTCAAACGGCCTCACTTCTGTTTTGTTTGAACCTTGCCCACTGCTTTACCATCTCATGGCATCTGATCATCATGAGTTTAGCTGTTTTTCAATAAAAATTGTAGAAATCCAATTTTACACTCTGCGCACAAACACAGAACTTACGTCATTAGAAAGTGCTTAATACTAAAACTCAGACAAACTATTATCCTGTTAACCGCCAGCATTATTTTCAAAGTTATTATGGCATGTTGAATATTTGGGCCAACAAGTAATATCTTTGGCTGCAAAAATAATAAGATCATCTTGTTACCAGAATGAACATAAAGGGTAAATCACTTTTTTTATACTGAAGGCAAGCTCAGAAATTAGTAATGTATTTGTGATGAAAAATACTTCGTGGGTGATGTACATAGCCTGAGAAAAATTTTTTATTAATTTACTTTATTGACTAATGCTACAAAAAATTAGAAGATAGAAAGGTCTTACTACATGATTTATTAAGGTCTTATTTAAAAATTATATTTTGCATCATGTAAAGTTTGTCTTAGAGATTTAAGGCCATTCTGGCAGCAGCTAATACCGCACAACACAGTAATTTTAATCCCTATTTTTATGGGATGTTCATCTGCACATGATACACGATAAATCTTTACCTATGTGTTCTGCATTTTGAAGCGCGTCCTGCTCAGAAACTGCTTACATCAACTGTATGGGTTGATGCAACCAAATTGCATGGTATGGAGTGTTTTGCAGTTTTATCTGTCTGTCAAAAACATTACAGTCCAGACTCCTAAATACACAACAGGCTGAGACTAGAGAAGAATATTATACATTTAAAACATAAATGCAAAATATAAAATACAAACAAGTACAAAATGATGCATGCAAAATAGCTCAGAAACCAATGAAAAGTAAGCCAATCGAAGCTGTGGAAAAACCCGATTCTATTTTATGTCCCGTCTTCAATTTTGATCGCAGTAAGTGCTAAAGAATGCTTATGCAAATCAAATTTTAAAATGTTATCAAGGCATTTTTCATATTTGAGGTGGAACTTTCTGAATTAATCCTGAATGCATTCTTAAACCTCATTTCTATGCAAACTCCTTGCCAATTATAGTACTGGGTGATCCACTTAAAGTATGCTGACCTCCTCTTGGCTCTGTGCTTTATAGTGTGACATATTAAAATATGTACAGGCTATTTAAAGCTATGCCTTAATGCCAACAATGAAGACCTCGTTGCTTTCTTACCTGTAAAATGTTGAGAACTGATGGACTCTGCTAGCCTCTCATCTGATGAGACATCTTTACTAACCAGATCAGAACCCTTGGAACAATAGTCATGAAGATGTCAAGCCGTACAAATGTTGCACAATTACAAATACTATTGCAGCACAAAAACACAGGAATCTAATTCCACAGATGGATGCACATTCCATTTAAAAACTTATGTGTACCTTTTCCATCTCTTCCTTGCCGGTAGTATGACTGATGCCATTCTTTTGATGACTAAAAATGGGTCGGGACTTCTTGGAGTCAAAGGAGAGACGTCGGGGGGCCAAGCTAAAGCTGGTATTGTCTCGCTCATCCACTCTAATCAGATATCATGGGGAAAATAGGTTAACAAATAAACATATAATAAGTACATGAAACCCAGTACAAATAGCTATTATTGGACACATGATGGAGCTGTAAAAAGCAAGATGTTGCAAGAGTGACATTTTTTCATTTTTTAAAGATAACAAAAATTTAAGAAAATTTCATATTTTACTAACCGGTTCAACAGCTGCTGCATAAAATTGTCTGATGACATTCCTCTGTACATGACTGACAGCTGACCCTGAGCCTGATCCATCACCACCTCACAGGAGTGACCTCTCCCAGGTCGATCTAGGGCTACCCCATTCACATATGCTCGTTCTTCTTCCAGGGCCCTACGCAAGTCTTCTGCTTTTTCCATCAACTTGGAGATGTTTAGACTCTCGACCTCCAGTTTCTTTTTGGCAGCAGCCTTTGCCTCCTTACTTGAAGATGGCATGCTGAGCTTGAGCTTGGACATCTCTGGTTTACGATTAAGGGCTGGAAGCTTGCTCTTCTTGAGGCCAAACCAACTGGCAATGCCATTGGAGGCCTTCTGTTTTACTTCTGCCATGTGACCACGGTCCTGCTCTTGCAACTTCAGCATATTCTCTTCAATGCCTTTCATAACTTTCTGTTCAATAGCCGACTGAGGACCAGAAGAAAAGGGTCTCCTGTCGTCAAGGATGTCTGATGGCCTAGGTGGGACTGGTGGAAGATTTTCTGAATAGGCTGAGCTCTTCTTCTTGTTGGTTGTAAGTCTGTTTTTGTCCTCTGCTCGAGGGGATGGCTTTTGAGAGATACGGTCTTCCTGGATAGGTTTAGATGCTCTAGGGTTGGAAGAAGCCTGGGCAGGTTTGGAAGGAGATTTTGATGGAACTTTGGTGGGACTACTCTGTGGGCTAGGGGCTGTTTTGCTACTATAAGGTTGGTTTTGTGTGGCAGTGACTTTCATGTAATTGCGCAAAACCTGTGGGGGGTCTGAGCCTGAAGATTGCATGTTTGCCTTTATCTTCGGCCACTCTGCCTTTGCTACATATATTTTAGAAGGAAAAGTCTCAGTCTCTGCCTTGGTGGCTGCTGAGCTGGTGCTCAGAGATTTGTTTCCAGGCTCATACTGCTGACTGGGGCCTGTGAACTTGACTAGATTATTACCAGTGTTGGTCTTGGGGTAAGGTTTACCATCAAGTGAATCTGTGTATTTTGGGTGCTTGGGTTCTGCAGCATTATGATCACCTTGCCTCTCAGCAGTTTTACTTTTTTCACCAGTGGAGGAGGCCACTGCTTTACCAGCATTACCCTGTAAATCTTTTTTGTCCACAGTTGGTACGTTGACATTCAAATCCTCTGTGCTTTTCAGCTTCCCGAGAACTGCTAAGCGTTCTTTAAATAAATGGTGACTGGATTCACTTGGGGGTTTCCCAGTTACACTTTTCTTGGAAGATGGATCACCTCTTTGAGCACTGCTTTGAGGTGGAGCAGTTTCAGAACTCTGGGCTTTATGGGAGACAGGGTATGTTGGAAGGCTGTGGTGATCATGGATTTTGTACCAGCCTGCACTCTCAGTGTCAGTATCTGAGGGAGAGAAATCACAGTGTTGCTCAATTGTGTGTGACACACTGGGTTGCTGGGAGGAATGACAGAGAACCTTCTCCTCAAGCAGTTTTGTTTGATTCTCAGTGCAACTTTCACTTTGAGAATATGGAAGGAAATGGGATGTGTCTGGTCCCTCAAAAAACTGGGGAGAGGAATCCACATTGTAGGATGTAGAAACATCGGAGACATTCTCATAATGGGGCACCTTCGGGTAGCCCCTTTGTGAATCAGAAGACGGAGCTGTCTTAGAACTATGGCTGGCCTTTGGAGCAGAGTGACTACTGAAGGTAATTTCTCTGCAAGTGGGTGAACATGAATCCTCAGGCTTTGGTGGGGAGGTAGGAGCAGAATGTGTCATTGGATAGGATTCAGTTTTTGAGGATGGAGGCTGCCTATCCCTCTCAGTAGTAGTGGCCTTACGTCCTGTAACAGGAGAGTGGTGCACTTCATAATTGTTCCGGCATGGAATCTTAGAGCTACGAGTCAACTGAGGGCTGAGTCGGAGTGGATTGGTGGTTTGTGCTCGTTCTCCAATTGTTGGGATCTTGAGGAATTTCAGCAGCCTGGATGGGGAAGAGATGGGTGAAGGTTTGACTTCACTAAACGATGTGGGGCTAATCCTAAGTTTGGTTTTCTCAACAGGAGACTGCTGCGTTGTGCCATTTTTCTCAAGAGAAGGGGCTGGAAGGTAAGAGTCTACTGCTACTTCTTTGGAGACAGATGTCTCATTCAAGGAGAAAAAAAGATTTTTGCTTTCTCTACCCTCTTGTTCATAATATTCACTCTGGGAGCTGTCAGTGATCTCAGGAACTGGCACATCTGAAGTAACTGTGTAAAAGTCATTTTGATTAGCTCCTTCGGCAGCAACCTCAAAGTAACACTCATCCATTCCAACAACCTGCCCTGTGCTCAAGTCCTGGACATCTCCAGCACTAATGTGCTTCATGCTCTCTGTTATAGGAAGATCAACTGCTTCACTCTGTGGAATTTTACACTGCACCACAAAAGCAAAGCTGGATAACTTGTTAGAGCAACTCTCCTGAAGGCCTGAGGTCTTGGACCCTCCTTGGACTGGGGCCTCCTTTGGTTCTCCAATGGCTGGGCCATTCTGACTGGCATTTTTGAGTCCTGAGAAGAGGTAAGCATCTGTGTCTGCAAGTTGTGGGAGGTCATCGGACTCCTCCCTGTTTGATGGAGAAAGGCTTTTCTGTTCAGCTGAACTGCTGAGTATGCAAACCTTGTCTACATCGTGACCAAGAGAAACAGTCGTTTGCAAGTCTGTGCTATGTGCAGAGGCTCCATGTAACTCTGACCACCTCAGTTCATTGAACTCCTCTGTTCTGCTGGGGTGTGAGGCAATGTGGCCTTGATTACACTTTAACACATTGGACAAGTGCTTCTGGGAGAGCATTATACAGGACTGGCAGCTCTCCTGCTCCAAGCTGTGCTCTCCCAGCAGTGTCCCCTCACTATTTGTATATTCATGTATGTCAGAGTCTGAACAGGAATGGCGGCAGTGAGGTTGGTGTGTCTTCGGCTGCATGGGGATACCACTGGGGACAAGGACAGCTTCTGTTGGGATTAGAGCCTGACTAAATTCATGACAAGAGGAGAGGCCCGGACATGGATGGAATTTCAGGGGATCTGTCTCCTCCAATCTGCGGAGCACCTCCAGAATGTGTGCTTTCTTCTTCAAAAACGGAGACAGGGCTTCCATAGAGGTGGGTGGGGCTCGAGCATCTGCCATGCCATTCGATAAGGAGTCGTCATTGTTCTGCAAAAAGAAAAACAAACAGAATCCAGCAAATTAAGACTTTTTCAAAGTTTGATGTACCATGGCTCTCTACAGTAATGCAAGTAAACAGACGATACCAGATGCCGTGCAGCTGTTCATATCATTTATCTGTTTAACTGACAGAATGACTTATGAACCCATAACTGGTGTTGTCCTAGGGAATGTTTTTGGGATCTCATATGAAAGGAACCAAAAAAGAAAACAACAAAACAAAAGGGCTTCTTTAAGTGACTAAATTTTATTTTGTCGTTTATTTTGTTTTTTTCAGTTTTACTACTGATCTCACTTGAAAATAGTTGAGGAAAATAAAGTAAAAAAAATACCTCTGTCTGCCTGGTCTATCTGAAAGCAAGTGATGAATCTCAAACACACCATGGGAAATAAATACCAATTTCACAATTTCAAAACAATTCATTTTGCCAGGCTCAGACAGTAAGGTTACATAAAGTATAGAAATAAATGAAAATTCAGTACAACTAAACCAACTATCTATAGGAAAACACTAAGGGAAGCAAAATAGAACAGAGTACACATAACATACAAAATATGACTGAATTAAATAATCGTAACAGATGGCTCTCCTGTGATGTTAGACCTCATGCATTTTATATTATTTAGGAAACAATAAAATAAATTTCAAAGAAAACCCAAAGGCAAATTTGTATCAGTAGACAATTTTTGCTAATTGGTCATTATTTTTGCAGCTCATTGTCACTAACACACTGCACTAAAGTAACCTGGACACAAATGCAGTTGGAAAACAATGTATTCAAGAGAAGGAATAAAGTAATTAACACAACCAAGTACATATATAATTTTATACTCTGTTTAATTAAAATACTTGATCTTAGAGCCGGGAAAAATGCAGAGGGTACAGAATGTTACATCCTGAAACTTAAAAGGCTTTATATTCCACCCAGAAAAATGTCTGTTAAATAAAGGAATTTGCAGGGTCTTGCTGAGCATTATTAAGTTAACTAGACTAGACAACATGCTACTTGTCCAGTTCTCAAGATAAATTCAACTGTTGTTGCACATCTGTACTGGACGGTGTGGGAGAAAAATTTCTCTCACAGAGAGTGAGGCACTTAAAGGTCTGTGTGAACCTGCTTGGGGAGGCATGTGAGTGCTGGGAGGCGCGCAGATACGGTGCGTGCAGGTGTGAGATTGTGTGGCTGAGTGGAGCAAGAGAGCTTTGGTGTGCAGGTGGAGGCAGATATATAGTTGCTAGAGTAATATACAAAACCTAAGTAACCTGCTTGTCAAAGTTAAGATGCCTTAACTGTAGAATATAGTGAGTGAAACAAACGTATGCAAAGCTTGAATTAGTATAAGGAAAAAACTGTATGGCAATAGTAAAAGTTACAGAAATGTGTCTTCATGTAACCCGGCCTTTGAAGAAAGATTAGATACGGTAACAAGGACGGCTGAAGAAAACAGAATGCTCTAGTAGGGAAACTATACTCTTTGTTGAGAAAAAGAAAATAGAACTAATGACCATGCATAGAAGTTGTTTGCGTGAGAAATGCTACAAAACCCATGTTGTAAACCTTGATCGGTGCGACTCTCTCCAGGAGGCTCACCCATGCGCATGAAAAATAAAGGATCTCTGCGGCCTTGGTTACTTGGAGTTTGGTTGATCATTTCTTACTTCCACAATGGACGGACAGAGATTGAGCTTTATACATATAGAGATGAGAGCCCTGTACCACAGTCCATTACTGATTTGGATTGAGTTATTCCACAACTTCATTAGGTTTCTTGCAGCAAATGAACTGCAGAATCACGCTGAAAAGGCCAAATGCTTCGTATATTTAGTCATTTGGTTGTTTCTGTCCATTAAAATAAAAGAATGTGATGGCAACAACACACAAATTCTGGAACATTATTACAACCTTAAGATTCTTTGCCAAAGAGGCTAAAATCCAAAAAGCTACAGCTTAATAACAAAACAACTTCAGAGAAAGAGGTGAAGAAATTGAAGAAAAAATCTATATTCAATCTGACACTTCTTCTGCCCCTCATCATGGAGATGGAGCAGCACAAATCAGTTGAAATTGTATTTTTTCTTCCCTCACGTTTGACAGCAAGGAACTGCAGTTCAGCCTCAGGGCTCTAGTAATGAGGTCAGACCATTTAAAAAGAAAACATAAAAGCGAATCAATGGGACACCAAGAGGTGCTTAGCCGAGTTGTTGAAAAGCAATAGGATTTTATGTGATGGAGGTGCTGCCATAAACAGAAACTTTTGGGAGAAACAGAAGGAGTGGTGGTGAAGGAAGGGTGGACCTGCAGTACAAGTCATGGCGAACAACTCACCTTGGCCTGAGCTTCGCTGTGTGCTGCTGTTGGCCTGTCAGGACCTTGAAGCTGGGGTTCAGCGAGGTGGGGCGTGGGAGATGCCTGCAGCAGCTGAAATGAGGGAAAAACAAAATACGAATGAAACGACCACTTGTTTCCAGAAAGAAAAAACATCTTGAGTGGAGACATTTTAAACAGCACAAAAAGAACCACAATATTCCAGATGAGGTCTTCCTTCATACAGAAAGTTACGCTGGATTTCCACTTATATGGACTTGGTTGCTGTGGGAAAAATTATTTTAATTAGCATTAGGGGACAACAATATACGAAGGACAAGGAATATTTAGCTTAGTTAATTTCGCATGTAATGAAAATAATGAAAAATGTTTTCTTGGCAAAAGTTAGTGAATGTTTTGTTAAAAATATCCAATTGTTTTGTAGTATGAATTGTATCACTAGCTGCTTAATTTTACTAATAATAACAACCACTACAATTACAGAACATGTGAACAGGGATTTTGATGCACACCATAGATGTTATTCAGGATAACAAACTGTGGTACCCTTTGGAAACCAGGGTTGTTGTTGAAGCACAAAGATAGGAACTACAGCCAGCTAATAATTCCTGAGCAAAATCCCCTTTTAAAATGTATCCCAAAACACAAGAAAAGCTGTGGTCTCTATAATTACTCTCCCAGTAGGAAGTTGACATTGGATTTCCATATAATAAGCACACATTCATCATCCCCAGCTTTTGCTTATTGGAAAAGGTGTTTCCCCTCCCTTTTGGTACAGGCACAGCATACTGAAGTAACATAAAATCAGAGGGGAAAGTATCATTTTCCCCTACAGTAATGGAATCAGCCAGATCCCTCCTTTGTTCCTTCATTTCTAGAAGAAGAGTCTACAGAATGCAAATACTGCTAAGACAGTGTGAACCAGGTCCAACAGACCTAAAGTGAGAGAGAGAGAGAGAGAGAGAGAGAGAGAGAGAGAGAGAGAGAGAGAGAGAGAGAAGAACCCAAGTCTTTCAGTTCAGAGAAACAGACTCAATGATGCTATATCAAGGGTGACCTAGACCATCAGAAGCACAAAGAAAAATAAATTCTTCAATCAGCCTGTTTACTGCAGCTTTCATGCATGGTGCCTGATACAATTCAATTTCTTTACAGCTAAACTACATTATATTTTCTAAGCTGGCATGTATAAAAATGTGCCACTTCCTTTACACATAAACCAAACTTCCAATACTTTTCTGGCTTAGTGACCTTGCTTCATACTTACTTAATTTTATTATTCATTTGCATTGTACATTGGATCTATTATCTCCTGTACCAGAAGATATTCAATTGAACAGCAAGCACACGATATTCTTGCTTTCCCTTTGTTCTCTTTGAATTAACAGAACTAAAAGGATGTTGGTTTTGGCTGATATACCCAGTTGTAATGACTATTTGGAAAATTACTTGCTGGCCTGGTTGGAACATTTAACCCTTCTGAAGACAGTATTTACATGTCTGAAAAAGGCCTCACTGACACTCAGTTTGGCAAAATGTGATTTTGGCAAAACCACTGTCATGTATTTGGGTAAAGAGGTTGGGCAAGGTTAAGTTGGTCCTGTTGAGGCTAAGATTTCGTCCATCAGTGATCATCTGTTTTCCTGTTCCAGTCTGTCACCTGTGTTATTCGTATGAATTCTTGGTTGACCCTGACTTGGGGAAAGTGAACGGGTAAGAAGGTCAGGTGACACACACCTGCACAAGTAAGTTTGTTTCTACGTCTAGGTAAGGAGTGAGTTATCTGTGTATTTCGGTTTTGGTACGTAATGTTGGTTAGTTAGGCCATCAGCAGATGCTGAAGATGTTTCTTTCAGTTTGTGTTTATTAAATTTGTCAACATAGCTTTCACTACATCATCTAGTTCATTTAGTTTTGATTTGTTCTTTCCTCTGATGTTCAGGTTCTTTGCCCCCGTATGCCGTGTTTTTGTGTCTACAATATATACACCATTACCCACTTGTAAATAGTAAATCACCTTTTGCATCAAATCCTCTGTGTTTTTCTCTTCCTTTGTGCCCCCATCCTAACCTCAGCATTCCAAAAAGTTAATGTTACACCCCTGTACTCCTAGACACATGGGATTGTAACAAAAGGTAAACAATACAGAACAAGTTTGTTGGAATATTACAGCAAATTTAAAAAGGTAAGAATACATGTAGATGTATACTGTCAAAGTCATAAAGAGACTAACCCAGTAGCATATTGATAAAAAGCTGAGCACCTTGTGATGAGGCAAGGAAGCTGACAAAATGCAAAGTGCCTTGAATTTCTTTAGGTGGCTAGGGCTGGAGTTCCTTCAGTTCCCTCTTCCCTTAATGCTCATAGGCGAAACACATTGCATATTGAACACAATGTGACACAAACAATGAAGATAAGCAGGTGGCTCACAGTACTGTGTGTGTGTGTGTGTGTGTGTGTGTATATTGTACTTCGAAGAGTGCATATATTAGCTGGGTAACTGGAAGCAGAAAAGGAAACGGAGTAAATACTGTAAGCATGTTTTCCTTTTTTGTTATATTTTGGGAGCCAGGGAAACAGAAAACAGAAGTGTTAAATGCCAATATTGTTGTTTTCTCCAGTCACCATCAAGAAAACTGTGAGTTAGACTGTGTTATGTGCTGTGAAGATCACAAACAAGAGCAGGCTAATCATCAGTTGAAATGAACAATATTTGCAAAGTCCTATAAAACAAATCAGAACAATAAGGTACTTTTAGAGGTTCATACATTCCATACATGGGTACTCCCAACACAGCGGCAAACAATAAAATAGCAAAAACGCACCACATCGTTACACCCAAGGGATGCCTTACCTGCTGCGCTGTGCCCGACTGACTGTGCAGCTTCTGGTGGAAGAGCTCTGTTAGTGTCCTGTTCTGCCTCTCCAGGTCAAACACCCGCATCTTCAGCTTAATGCACTCCTCTCGCAGGTCCTGAGACACACACACATTGAAATGTGAAGTTTATTTACACAAAACTTCCTACAAGGTGTCTATGTTAGTTCTTTTATTTTGAGCATGGTCGTCCTTTCGGTTTCAGCATTGATTAACACCTCTCTTTTGCAAAACTCCAGTTACTGGGCAATAGCTAATTCTAGATTTCTGTCCATGAATTAAAACATCATTTCACTGCTCATTTGGGTCACCTTGAAACTGATGTGAACATGTTACAGGCCCTCTGTGACTGGACTGCTTACCTTTTGGTTAAGGAGAGCTTGTACAACATGATTAGCCACCTTTAACAACAGAAAAGGCCAAATTAAACATGTATAGCATGTAATAACAATACTGATTGTCACTACTTTAATAATAAGGTCAACTGAGTTATGAATCCACCACACTGGAAGAAGATACATATGCATATAAACCACTGGTGAGGGCCTTAGCCACCTGTAGAGAATGAAGCAGACAATAAAAAAGTGCCTCCCATAACTCACCTCGTCCAGACATCTTTCGTATGCCTCTCTCTGACTTTCATTTGCCAAGGCGAGGGCTGAATTTTCCGCCTGTAGCATTAGAAGAGAGATTTCTGTTTCTTTATTAAAGACCCTAATTTAAACCTCATAGCATTTCTGGGGGCCTCTCACTCCAGATTACACATAAACACAAACACACTCAATCTCCACATGCCTTGATGCAAATCTAATACTTCCATAATTTCCCATACTCCCATATAGAGAAAACAACCCTTAACTGGCAAACCCTGGACGGGATCTGTAGATCTCCATTTCATGGAGAACTGAGAAACAAAGGAAATGGGTAAAACTTTAGAGAACAGATTTGCAGAGGGACCCCCTGACAGGTGTGGTCCAGTGAGCTGAGCAAACAGCAAGTGCACACTGCGCTGCTCCAGATGATGAAAAGAATATCTCTCCCCGTGGCAGCCAAGAAACTCAGAGGACACCATCACAGAGCAGCTGCATCAGAGACACTAATAATCATCACAGCCAGAGAAAATGTCAAACCCTGTTGGGAGAGGTTGGCTCCATTCCAAACCTGCACCAACAAAATGACAATAAAATAATGTGCAGGTCTTCACTACGTACTCAGCTCTTGTTCAGAACTCAAGCACGTTTCTTTAGCATGACTCTAAACTGAAATTGCAAAGCACAGATTTACTTTTCAAAATGCTCGTCTTCATAGTTTTAAATGGGACAGTATCGAATAAAAAGTACAATGGCCAGTCCTCACTCCCAAAGCACTTTAATGATGCATAGCAGACGTGCCAAATGAGGTGTTCTGACAATGAATTGAAGTCTATTGTTTCACTCTTTCCCGGGCAGTGCAAGGATGTCAATCTGACTGCTCTCACAGGCAATCTTTTCAAGGATTAAGGGGCATTTGCAATCACGGTGCTTGTACAAAATGCATTGGGACCTACTGTTGGCACAAAACTAGACAGCCTGATCCCAGAGAATATAATTACATTATGCTCAGACGGGAACAACATAGACTCCATAGAAGAGGCAAAATAAATTTTAAAAAATGGTTCACACATCAGTGCTTCAGCATTCAAATGCATTGGGTCCTAACTTTCTGTACAGCGCTGAAACCACACAAAGTGAGGGAAGAAAGTGAGTTTAGTTCAAGCTCCATGGGGGAGATGTGTTAAAATGAGGAAGACAGAGGCCATTTGGAATTCCAACTCTTCTCTGCACTGGGGTGAGAAGATCAGCTACATCCCAGGCCAGACGACATCCAATTACCAAACTGGCAGTATTAAACAAATTCAACATAACACTTCAGAGTTCACTGTTTTTCAGGGAGCTTTTTATATTCATTGGTTGAATTCAGGAGAGGGGCAATCTAAGAGGCTGCAGAAGACTTTTGGTCTCTATTTGTGCATGTGAGAAGTTAAAAGTCACAGAGGTAAAAGCTTTGAACAAAAGACACACAAGTTAATAGCAAAACCGATCCATAAGGGAAGATGGCAAAGCTGCACCACTGTCAGCTGATCAAATGTCCCTGTAGGTAGATATACTGGTAAAATATTTCAGAAGGCAGGTTTTAAAATAAAATGCTAGAATTACATACAAATATAAAGCTGTTACAACTCATGTCTTGTTCTTCATCTACAACAAAGCATCAGTTATAAGCACCTAGAATGATAGCAGATTGAATACAATTGAATATAAGCACTTGGAATGATATTGAGATTTATATGATGGATATCACGCAAAAACTGTCCAAATGGCTTCAATTTTTCTTATTTTTGTAAACAAATAATTTTACTTACAAATTCTGCAGTAGTCCATGTCAGTTTGTCAAGATTATATACACAGACTTTTACATTTTATGTGAACTAAGAAAGTTTCACTCTTCCCTTGAATTTTGAATCTGCCTATTTTTTATAACAATGATCAGGTTGGTAAGTAAAAAAAAAAAATAAAATAAAAATTTGGATTATGACACATCAAGAGCTGATTCGATCTCATTCATTGATATGTAACTTATGCTGATTCTTTTCTCTATCAAAGCAAATAAAGAAAAAATATAAATATTGAAAAAACTCATTTTTAAGGACAATATGTTAAAATGTAATGAATTTTTCATTCCTTAACATATTCAAGGCCTCCAGTACCAAAGGCAGCAAAGCAACCCTACAAAATTAGGGAAACACCACAGTGTTTAACTGTAGGTTGGGTGCTCTTTTCCTTATAAGCTACATTTCATCACCTGTACCAAAATCACTGGTCTGCAGTGCCAAAGAACTCTATTTTGGTTTCATCAGTCAACAGAACTTTTTCCTCAGAAGGATGTTGGTTCTGTAGGTAGGTTTGGGCAAAGATCAATTGTGCCTTTTTATGTTGGTCTTTCAACAGCAGGGTCCTCCTTGGACTTCATTCATAAAGCCCTTCTCAGTTTAGTGTGTAGTGTATAGTACAGGTGAAACTATCACTCCAGATCACTCCAGGTCAGCTTTAAGCTCTTTGAATGTTACTTAGAAGTTCACACCAACCTTCTAATACTTAATTTTCTTCTCCCCCACATCCTGAGAGATGCTTGACAGTTCCATGAACAGCAAACTTAACATTGCAAACTGTGGAAACAGGGATGCAAGGTCTCTGGAGATGACCTTGTACCGTTTTCAATTTTTATATTTGATGATAATAGTTTTCTGATGGTCCTGGACAGCTCACTTTTCACCATTATCAAAAAGGAACAGTGACCTTTTCCAAGTATTAAAGCCATCATTCACTGCTTAATCATTGGTTAATTTATTTCATGTGAGAACTAACAATTTATCATCATGATTTCAATTGTTCAAGAGAGACCAAAAATTGTGTCATGGCAGCTTTTCAGCTTTTATAATATTTTCACATGTCCTTTTTAATTGTTATTGTTTTATCCTATGTTTCTTCAAACCAAAAAAAATCAGTATATATATAGACCAAAGCTGCTGCACTGCCGACTATTTCTTCAGGAGGTACTGTACATGATATACCTAAAATGCAAAAGTTACAATAATGCTGACCAGAACTGTACACATTTATTACACATTACATTAGGTTATAACAGTGCAGTGCTACTGTAGTACATAGTGAAGTATGCAGCACAATAGTTAAAAATACTATGCTTAAATTGCGCTTTTGATCTTCAGAACTTTTACCATATCCAGAATCCTCCTCATATAATCCAGAAAGTCAAGCAGTGACTGTATATACATATTTGTCTTCAAATCTGAAAACTGGGCCTACTAATACCCAGAGGGAAAGAAGAAAATTTACAACATAATTTATTACTTCATGCTTCTAACTTTTGCAACATAGCCTCTATTAACTGCAGTGCTGGAGCTAACAGAGTACACCATTAAAAGGGTCTCTAGCAGTTCACCAAACTGGTTCACTTAAGCCAGCCAGCATAGCATTAATATGAAAAATACTTCAGCTCTGTCCAGTGGGTGCTTTTTTCTCTCCTATGACAAGATATTACTGAGTGTAGACTAGAGAGCAGCAGCATGAACCACAACTATATGTGTTGGACCCTTATGCCATGATGCTTAATAGTCCTCACTGAGATCTTCCAAAGTCTTACATAGCAAACAACACATATGTGCTGGATTAAAGCACTCTTCAAAAATGACAAAAATAATTGCATTCAACCTACATTTCTTTCAAAACATTTTCTTACCCTAAAATTTTTATATAAAAATTGAAGAGGGAGACCTCTGGTGGACAAGAAAGGAATAAACGAAAGGATTAACCGCGGTGCTTCAAACGTCGGTGAAATATAAATCTCTACATTTTTTCATGACTAAACCTCTTCCTCTGTGCTAAAATTTTATTTAGCATGCTACATACTAGGTATGTAAAATGACATATTTATTATTATTGAACATTATTCGATAGTTTTGATATTTTGTTTTACATTTTCCTGGCTGCATCCAAAACGAGAAAAGGATTTATAAAACCACTTGATCATGGATTCATTTAAAATCGTGGAAGAAAAATAGGTATGATCAATATATTTACCCCCCCCAAAACACACACACACTTTAAAGCTCAGAGAGCACATACATCACAGGTCTTTACTCCTAGTCCTGGGGACAGCAATGTGAAATAACTAATTTCTTAATAAGACTAATTTAGTGCTAATGTTCAGCATCGAAGAGACTGGTTGACCAGCTGTTAAGAGAAGCACCACATTATGCAGCCCTTGAAGACCACAGGGAATAACCTGTGCTGCAAATAAGCGGTAATGAGGTGCAGCACTGTGGTATCTGTGGCTGGTCAGGTCACTTCTCGGGATATTCTTCTGTTGGTCAGTTACACACTCACCTCCAGCTCCCTGAGCCTCTCCAGAAGCTCCCTGCTGCTCTCTGGCTCGTCCAGGTATGGCTCAATGTCGCCCTCTTCTGACTCAAAGGCCTCATCGCACTCTCTTGGCTCCATTTCTTCAGACATTTCCACCTGCAGGAAAAACAGGCTGCAACCTGTCATCACAGCCGGTGTCATACTGATTATATAGGTTTCAGTGTCATAAGGCAGCAGTCCTGAATAAAACCAGTCTGCACACATTCAGTGTTATGAGATGAAGTGAAGGGTTTAGAAACATGAGTGTTATTTAACAACTGTATTCACGTACCTGATGCATTTCACCAAAGTGACTTATAACATTAAGTTACTTGCTCAAGTATTACAGCTGGGTAATTTTTACTAGAGCAACTCATGGTAAGTTGCTCAAGGGTACTATAGCTGGATTTGGGATTTAAACCCAACACTTCGGAGTCCGTCTAATGCAAAATGTCCATCTACTGCTGATCTGACATATTTCAGAATCTGGCACAGGTATGTAATTTTCATGTTCTCGCTATGACTGAGTGAGTTTTTCCCTGAAATCTTGACTTCCTTACATGAAAATAGACTTTGTTTAGGTGGATAATTGACTCAGTTTCCCTTGCTGTGTGTGTATGTGTGGGCAGCCTACAATAGACTCATGTTCTATCCAGGGCATACCCTGTTTTGTACTATGTGCTTCTCTGGATTCACACTGAATCACTTTGACACTGAACTGGGTCAATATTTTATGAAAATGGATAAATGAATGAATGGACGATATGACTGACTGACTATTGTACCATGGGTACACTAAAAAGCTGATTTCAAGCCACCACAACACATTCTGTAAACATATGTGTTACTAACTAATACAGAGCTGATCCCTTTATCTAACTTGATTTACAATACTAGATGCTCTTCACTAAACTCCCTATGATTCGACCATCTATACTACAGAATGAGAGTAACACACTTACTCAGACACTAAGGGCAATGTAGACTCACCAGTTGACATGAAACACATCTTTAGACTGTGGGAGGAAACCAGAGGACCAAGAGGAATCCTACATGAACAGAGGGAAACATGCAATTTCCATCCAAAGTGGATTCAAACCCACAACTGAATGTACAGTTGCGAGGCACTAGTGCTAGCCCTTGTGCTATTGTATTTTAACCTAAAGTAGTTCTTGTTAGCACCAGTCTAAAAAAGCTGTTCATTGTTGCTTAGTGAAAAAGGCTGTGAGACACACAGAGCTTTTTCCCTCCAATGTGTGAGCAGGATAAAAATTAAATGACTTGTACAGTAAGAATGGCTGAGCTCCTATTTCCTAATCGCATGATCAAGTACTCGGCTGTTCACACGTTCACTAGGTTTTATGCCCTAATCTGTACTTACCAGAAAGGATGTCAGAGAGGACTATTTTAAACTTTTGCCCGTAATGATGTTCTGGAAGACACGGTACAGTTAGGCAGTGATGGGAGGTGGGATACCTCAGGAAGGAAACCCAGCCCCAGCGAGGGTGACAGGGCCTTGGCACAAAAAATAAAGGACTTCCAAATGAAAGCACAGAGAGCAGGACAGATGACACCAGGCCTTGGCAGACACAAATCATGCTTTGGCTCACATGCTCAACTTGTGCACAATGTCACTGGTCCAGCATGTGGTGAGGAACTGATTTCATGCGAAAGCGACACAGCCCACCCTCGCAATGGGCCGACTGAACATGGTGATGAATGCGTTCGCCATTTTAAAAGTCCACCTTCATGTGACATTTTTAAGATAATGAATAAGCATTTGTCTTCCAATTCTCCTGTAATTGAATGAAGTTAAATTAAATCAGTGCTTGTGTTTTTAAAAAGGAATGTACATATTTTGGGATGAACAGTGGTGCAGCAAGTAGCACTGATACATGAATTTTCATCCCCTCTTCTGCATGGATTTCCTCTGGATGTTCCATTTTCCCCCCACAGTCCAAAGAAATGCGTTTCAGACTGACTGATCACTCTAGTATGTAGTGTGTGTGTGTGTGTGTGTGTGTGTGGCTACCCCACGGTGGTCTATCATCCAATCTAGGGTGTGTTTTCATAGCCTGGCACCCAGGGATTTCAGGATAGGCTCTGCAAACCTGATTAGGATAAAGCAGTCAAGGAAAAGCTATGGAATTCATGCCTTTTTTACAATCCTCAATCATATATTGACTATTAACAGTCATGTGTTTTGTTTCTTTTCCTTGTTCCTTAATTTATAAAATTGTTTGTCCCAGGGCACCCAGGTCATAGACTGAACAACATCACTCCTGTGCCCAGACAGGCACTGAACACAGTCAGCATAAAGAACACTTAATATGTTTATCATCTTCTGTAGCCATAGGAACCTACTGCTGGCTATTTGGGGCAGTTATTATGTTTGTATAACTTTGTCTTCTTTGCATTCTTTGTCACTGATACAAATTCCAGCAAACAAATTTACCTAGTAGAGAACAAGACAAAAGATGAACATTTGCCAAGTCTCAGACTGAGGCTTGTTTACGTTTTTACTTTCACAGCAAAGAACTCACAGGTCTCCCTGATACATAAAGTTTGCCTTGAGTGAATGCATTAAAGGCCTTCTAATAGTTGCAAATGTTTTTCCTCATTAATAACTTCACTGTGAAGTCCACTGGCAGGGTCTAAATAAAAATGCTTGCCTCATGGGCAAGTAGCAAATATCCACATTTTTCTACTCTATCTTCTGGATGTCCACTTTGTTTTGTACAAAAAAAAAACGTTTCTTTTACAGAGAACAGTCAGCATATTTAAGTATAATAGCTTGTTAGGTGAGGCAGATACTATTCATACATTTGCAAATTTGTTATGAGGTCATACATCAAATCAGCAGGCAGTGCTGCTGCCTCATAGCTCCAGTACAAACACAGGTTTGTTTCCAGTTCAGTTTGTATGGAGTTTACATGTTTCCCCTGGTTCATGGGGGGCCTCTTCTAGGTGCTCTAGTTTCCTCCCACAGTTCAAGTAAGGACTGCATGTTAGTTTGCTACTGTAAATTACCCCTAAATGTCTGCATATGCTGATGTGTGGGCAGGAATTTCCTCTCATGGACTGGCACCCCATCCAGGGTGTAAGTTGTCATGCAACTTATGACTCTGCCACTGGCAACTCTGCACTGGAAAAGAGGTTAATAATAATAATTGATGACTGGATAGAGGATGGATACTCTGGCATGAAGAGAATGTCTTACGAATTCCGTATACTTAAAATTTTACACTTCACTAACTGTCTTAAGATGGGAATCTTACTTAGCAGTGCTTCACCCTTGACTTACACATGTAGGGTGGACAAGGTCAGGGTGTATGTGTCTATTTGTTTTTATTTTATTACACACTGATGATACACAGAAAAAGACAGTGATTAGAAAACCCCGAATAAAGATATGCGAGGACGTCCCCATATAAGCAAAATGTTTTTGTTGTGCTTACAAGTAGTATTTGTTATATAGTTTCATAGGTTTTGTAGTTCAGTTAGGAATAATTAGGAATTATTTGTTGGATTGGAGTGTAAATCAGTGTAAAATCCACTAAATATAGAAATGTACAGGTGTACATAAAGAAAAGACACAGAGAGTCATTTGAGGCAGGTGTAGAAAGAAGGATAACATCTCACCTGCGATCCCAGCTTCCCTCAGTGTAGGACAGAAGACAGAGGCAGCAATGTCCCCCTTGACCAACCACCCACTGCAGTCTCTGTCGGCGAGGACGCAACCTGGGTAGAAACAAAATGAGAGAAAAAAAATGTTTCTACATCTGTCTCCTCTCTTCCTCTTATCATACCGTGTGGCAGTCAGACAATTCTGAAGTGGCTGAGGAAGACTGGTGTCAAACTCTGCCTCTGTCACTCCAGCCCATGACAACTTGTCTTGCTTTGACAGGGAGGCTGTGACACAGGACTGTGAGCTGGGTTATGAAGCTGCCCCATAACATGCACTAGATTGGATCCTGACCCACAGCCTCCCTAACATCAGAACTACGCAAAGGCAACATGCTCCTATTGCACTAGTACACAACTGACAGACACATCACACAACACGGTTTGATTAAACCTGCCACCCACTGCAAGCCATCATTCTTTTCTCAAGAGCATATTGGTCCAGAAAAGAAAATGTCTCAGGTTCTATACAAATCAAACGGCCTGACACATCATGCTGATCATTTTAGTGTTTGTACACATTTTTTTTTTTACATATTAGATCAATTCAGAAATGTACAACCACACCATGTCACTATCTTTGTAACCAATGAAAGAAGATAGGTAAGAAGAAGATAGAAACCTATCTGAAGTTCTTTTAGCACTGAAAAAATGGCCTTGCTCCATTTCACTATAACCACAACTTTAAAGTGAAAAAGTAGCACTTCACAAAAAATGAATCATGCTGTAAAAGGGAGAAGGGAGTTATGTGAAAAGGAACTGGAACTTAGTGCCCAGTAAAGTTAGTACTGCAAGAGTGATAGTAAGATTTTGCAGCACTGGTTTTCTTAGCAGCACCTTCTGATCCTTCAATGTACTGACAGTCACAGCATTAACCCCTCACTCTCAGACAGCCCTCTGGGATGACCAGTTAATCCATTTAGATCTTGTCAACCCTAAATTAGATTACCGGAGTACAGCATCTGCCACCCCCCCAGGGGGCTTCTTTATTTCTGGGTGTCACCTGCAAGGTACAACCAATCTTTGCTTGAAATAGGTCTTAGGGGACCGTGGCTGCAACCACCTCTGACTTGACATGTGCTTCTGCACCAGCAAACACACAGACAGTCGTGTGCATAGCTGATGGATGAAAGCGAGCAAAAACAAAGGATCAGTGCAAAAGGCACTTGGCCAAATGGACTGGTCCTTTTAGATTATCATTTAGATCTGAGGTTATTAAGGGGTCCATGGCATATAAGTTAAGAAACCGATGACAGCAAAGGACACCACCTAGAAAAAAAATGTCTATGGCTAGAGAGAAAATGTTTCACTCATTTCATTTAATTACTGCCACAGAGAATCATGTTACAGATAATAATAGCATAGTAACATTTTTATTTTAATCTTTTATTTAGTGACAGTGTAATTTTTGAAGTAAGCTTATGCATCAGAGACCCCCTGAAGCCTATCCACAGTCTCCCAAGGGGTCCATCACCTCCACATAAGAATTGTTGATTTAGATTATCACTGACGTGGCAAAATGTAAACAATAGTATTAAGTCAAAAAATGTAATGCAAATGTTGAGCAGTGTCTCAGATGAAAAAGGAGGTCAGCTGTGTTGGGTGTCAAGGTCTTGTGAATCACTTGCTAAGATAACCTTAGTTGCAAACAGAAGAAATGTGGCAAAATCAGACCTGTGAGGTTGCAACCAAAATCTCCGCCAAACAGTAGACACACTCATAAGACATCTTTAGTCATGCCAGTCAACAGGGGAATTCATGACCGGGAGGGCAGCAGGGGGCACAGGGAGAGGGCATTAACAATTCCTTCTGCCAGAATATCAAATGACTGGCAAGCCTCCCAACAGCCAGAAGAAGGAGCAGAGATAGAAGGGGTCCTCACTGTAACTGTCAGGGTAAAACATCAAATATTTGCACGCATGTCTTACTCCACTCATATGGTAATCAAGAGCAATAAAGGCTTACAGATTGACTATATCACACCAAGCCAGTAATATAGTAGATCCAATAAAGGTGATCCAAAGAAAGAATTAGAAAGTCAAAGTAGAAGCATCTGATAGCCAGCAGTGCCCTTTGCAACAAATAGCAGCAAAATGTCTCACAAGACACAGATTTCATAATTATGTTACATCTGGCTTATATTATTAGTCAGGGTGAAACGGAATGATTGCATCTATTACAGAATATTTGATTTGCTTGGGTCTCATGAATTCCACTAAATCAAATTTGATGAATAGTTGCAGAAAATTTTATTTTATGATCAGGTGTATAATGTCCATTAAGAGTCAACCCAGAATGTTTTTTGGCATATGGGCATATTTATTGCCGGAGCAACGTGTTCCGAATAAAATGGGACAACAATGTTACTCAAAGATCGGTCTGATTCTGAATGTAATGATGAACAAATGTCACACAAACCCATGTAACATCTGTAAAAAAGGCTTGTCTTTACATCATTAGTAATCACTGTTGCAGGAACAAGAAAAAAGAGTCACTGTCGAGTCAGCAGAACAGCCTGCCTTCAGACAAAAGCCAGCTGTAGTGTCATCGCCTGACGTATCTGCTGTTCAAGCATTTCTGAGGACTTCAAGACATGTTGATGTAAACTGGAGTATGAAACAACATTTGCACATCGAAAACCCTGTAAGTACCGTAAAGCTGAGCTCTGCCAAAATTATTCATTAAAATACCATTTTAAACAAAACAAAAACACAAAGTAGGACACTGTTTCATGACAAACTATTTTTTTCTAACTGAACCATATCTGAAAATTGCCTGCAGTAGCTAAATAAAACACTCCCATTGTACCCAATGCTTCTGCAAGGAAATTTTTGGTTGTGGCAACCAAGGTCTTTTTTTAAACTCAAATTCTAACCACAGAGTCTAAAGAAAATTATAAATCCAGTGCTATATGATAGCTTTTCATTTCATACAACATGTTTATACCTAATGGAAAAGGGCTATTTATATTCCAGTGGCCCACAATAGAGAGCTGGTGTTATTTAATTTGCAGTTCTGAGCGACTCTGGCAGCGCCACCTAATGTGCTAACAGCCTGAGGCCTCCACTTACCCCTGTTTAAATAGCAACCTCCTGAGCCAGACCAGTGACTCAAGAGCTCCAGTATCTTGGTCACCTCAGAGCTCTCTGTGTCTCACGCTCTTGCAGGCTGACTAACGTGGAGATCTTTTTGCCGACAATGTCATTGTACAGCAAGCAGCAGGAGGACAGCAGAGAAAACAGGTGATACAGTGTCAGGTAAGCAGGGAGAGTGGACAATCTGTATGGTGTTGACAGTCACAATCAGGCTTCTCACTGCTACAGGTAACGTTATGCCTACACAAACAAACATTCCATTTTTGCTCTTATTAGTATAAAGGCTGACACCTTTGTCCAAGCTGACTTACAAAGGTAGTTGAACCAAGCAACTTGTAAGTACCAAAGAAATTAAAGGGAAACCCATGAAAACTCCACACAGATGTAGCTGGAACCAACAGCTCAGGAACTGTGAAGCACCAGCTCTACCCATTTTGCCACCATGCTGCCTTTGTTCTTAAAGCCAAGTCAGTAATAAGGGTACATACAATTAAATCTGCTTGCTAGCATAATAATGTAAAGGTTTGTCTCAAATCAGACTAGCTGTCTTCAATATCTTCTACACTGATCAAGCACGTTCACAAAAACAGCCTAGCACAGGTCAATCTCAGCAGAACTCAACAGTCAACAGTAAAAAACACAAAGAATCAGGATTGTTTCTGGGCCTCACACTCGACACAGAAACACATGCAGAGTAACAAGGGAGATGCACTGCACATTTCTTCACAAAGCCACCCCGTTGTATTGGTGCCACGGTGTGTGCGGCACCTGCAACGTTTGAAAGGCAGGATCCCTCAGCTGAGAGTCACGTCACACAAAAGGAGACCCCTTATCCAGGAAGAGGCTGCTGAAGTTAAAGAGGTTCTCCGTGTCAGATGCGCTTTTCCACTTTCTCACTTTGTGTCCCAGAATGCTATGTCGTGCTAAATATAAACACACGTTAGGATGAGGTTAGGGACTCCACAGAGACAACAGAGGAAGATAAGATGCACATTCCTTTCCATAAGACTCATTCTCTTCTATAAGATGCATTTTCCCTTCCCAAAAGTAGTGGGTGATTATGTGAGGATGATGCGCGTAAAACTTTTCTAAGGGATTGATGGACAAAAACGATGCATTGCAATCAACTCACAAGCGATTAGTAGATTAAATTAGTAGATTAAATCAGAGGTACAAAATTAGTCACTTGCCCAGCCCAGGTTTGTGGTAACAGCCACCTAAGGACCCGGCAGGCCCAACACTAAAGAAGGTGACCCCAAAGGGGACTTGACCACTTGGGTACCCTATAGGGCTCAGACCCTTCACAACAAGTCTGTCTATCTCCCTTGTCTTGCTACCACAACTAAGCACTGACAGCCACAGGGACCCACACAACCACAAAAGCACAGAAAACCCCAATATACAGCCACCAACCAACTCTCTCGTGCAATGAAGCAGACAAGCAAGTACCTTCCTTCTAGTGTGGAATTCCTTCTTTCTGGAAACTCTTCATCGTGAGCCTCCTAGTACATCTGGTATCAGCATCCTGGAAGTGCAAACCACTGTCCCACATGAGTAAGGCAACGCAGACAGGAAGCACAAGCAATCTGCCCAAACAGCACGGTGTCACTTGCTCCCAACTCTACCAAAGGTCTGGATTTCTCCTCTTGGTAATGCTGACTCCTAGTTACAGTGCAGAAGCTAAAGCCGTGCTGGAGCACTGTTTTGCCTGTGTGTGTCTGTGCCATCTGCGGCGGCTGCCATGTCCCCTATTGTTCTAGAGCCTGAGAGGAGAGTGAGAGGAGAGAAAGAGAGAGAGGGAGGCAGGCTTCCTCGTCGGACAGAGCCAGCCCACTACAACAGCTGTGGACCGGCTCCCTCCCTCCTCCCCACCCCGCATCTCTGCTCACTCCCCTCCCCCTCTCGTCCTCCTCCTGCTAAGAGCTACCTCGTTTTATTAACCCTGGAGTTGCTGAAGAGCCTGGAAGAGACGGTGGTTGCTTGAGTAGGAACAATGCCGCACAAGAAACAAAGCCAGGGAAGGGGAAAGGATATCCGACTGGTTGCCCGACTGAAAGGAGTCTACCAAGCTATTCAGCTTTGGCTGCACAACCACGGTTTCAACTAAGAGGATTTTCATGCCCTGCTTGACTTCAAATGAATGCCAGATTGCACTATAACACAGACACAGATAACAGTGCAAAAAGAATTGGAGCAAATAGTAACCAAAAATCAATAACAACACCCACACATTTTTTATACATGTTGCCATGAGGAAAAGGTTTCATTGTGGTTGTAGAAAGGAGGTCAAGCAGCTCTATTTTAAACCTAACAGCAGTAAAACATTTTCTAAACTGCTTTAAATTAAATATTTCATTTTCTGTTGGCAGGTAACATTTGAATCTTAAGTATATCCAACCAAAATTTCTTTGATGTCTTTGCATTTCAAGTGGAATTCCCCTTCCAATAAATCCACTTTCTAGCCAACACTCATGCCAATATAAAAAGAACAACAAACCCACAAACCAACAAATGCACAAGGGTGTGAGGACTATAAGACATCAGCAAACTGCAAACAGAGCATTGCCCATATAGTTGGCCAGTTCACTGTCATTCTTACTCTGCACAGGATTCCTTCTTTGTACCTTGGCTACCTTTTGCTCACTGTGGGGTCTGTAAGCACTCTTCCCCAAGGATGCAATTTCCAAGCACTGCTCATGTTGCCCTTACATGGCTCCAGCAAATAGCTCCACTGCAAGAAGACAGATGTGATATTCTTGTTGCGTTGATGTATGGAAAAAGACACATACACACCACAGGAGCCCAAAATCCAGAAACATTAAAATACCACTTTTTTTGTCCTTGAATATATTTAAACCAACAGAAATAGTTGTGAAAAAGCAGCCCTGGTTTCTTTGTGTGCAACTTTTTCTTCAATACACGGTAGTGGGTACAGGACCAGAGGCCAAGCAGCCTGGCTCCTTGGACCAGGAGAGACGATCTCTGCCTGTTCATCCAACACCACAGAAGGCTCCACCGTCAATGCACGTGACAGAAAAGCTTGGCTCACAGCCCAGATTAAGAGAGTAGACATGAAACAATGATTCTACAAAACTGTGTGTTTATTACCAAAGTAAAATGGGAAATAGAAGCAACATCGTTGAAGCACCAAAACTGACTGAGTAACTTTGCCAAGATACGTCATTTCATTTCAGTCTCAGTCAGACATTCAAACCAGATTTACATACCACCTCCTTCTTCAATTGTACACAACATATCATCAAAATTCTAAAAACTGGTTTAATAGGCTATCAGACTGAACCAATGAGTGGGACTTTTTGGTCAAAGGATGCAGGTTCAACTCCGGGGAGATGGCAAACCGGTGTAACCCTGTACTGCTTCAGTAAAAAAAAGCAAAACTAAGCTACAGAAATCACTTTGATTAGAGACAACAGCTAAGTGGCCCAAATTTTAAAATAACCTAATGGATCCAGTTATTCCCTACCTTTGATGTGTCATGAATAAGCTTATCTGCAACCATTTATGGCAATTACTCATCAACACATTTGGATTTACTCTGTGGAAGCACACTTGTTTATAATTATCTTCTACAGAAAACCATACCTTAATTATGAAAAAAATCATCATGTGTATTTAGAGTATTAAAGAAAATTTTCTGCTATAACTATTTTGTGAAATCAGCCTAAAAATAATACCGCTAGACTGTGCATTTTAAAAATTCATCCTAAAAAAGACTGAATAGAAATTCAGTTTCACATAATGTGCATAATGTCATTGGATTATCAAGAATACGAAAAACAGAGTTCACAGCACAGCAAAATGGTACAGCACAAACACAAATACATGACAAACCAAAGACAAATCCACAAGGTATGTTTGTGATGGTGTGTGTGTGTGTCTTTTTCCATACATCAACACAACAAGAGTACCACATCTGTCTTCTTGCAGTGGAGCTATTTGCTGGAGCCATGTAAGGGCAACAGGGCATAATTCATGCACACAAACACGATGATTTGCTCTTTAATCTATCTCAGGAGCGCCCTGTGGGAAGATACTGATCAGAAAAAAACAGACAAAAAATAAAATGTGAGATGTCAGACTTGACAGAAACATGGTCAAAATTCAGACCATTCCCTCTTAGATTTGTAGAAGTCACATAAAACAACACTAAAATCAAGAATAATCTCATCTAATCCATGTCTTCAATTTGGTTATGTGCTGTAGTCTTGTCTGCAGACAAATGCACAGCAAGAATAACGGGAAGAAATGGGTAATTACTACTGAGATGAATAAGCAAATGTACTGTGTCGGGTTTTGCAGAAAGAAGACATCCCTGACAGAGTCATTTTACCCTGTTTGACAGAGGTACAATATAACATAGCTTTTGTAAAGTGTAAAAAATAAACAACAATTGAACTGAGCAAGATAATTTCTCTACTGGGTGAAAACATGGTAAAGTGGGTCAACCCACTATCTCCCAGTTTCTGGGTGTAGGTTCAGGTCTGGTGCTCTTTGCAAGTGGAATTGGCATGTGTATATGGGTTTCCTACCATGGTCCTAAGGCCTACGGGTAATATGCTGGTGACAATAATATGGCCTTCTTATTTGTACATGCATTTCTGTGATGGGCTGGAATCACCTTATGAGCAATGCTTCCTGGGATTGGTTTTGGATAACCAAGAGTCTGTAGTGGATAAGCAGTTTGTGAAAATGAACAGCGAAGGAATGGTTGATTTCTCCATAATTACATTCATATGTAGCCAATAAAAATTGATGTTTCACTGGATAAAGAGTCCAGCAAAATGATTTACTGATAAATGCTACCATTAGCAATATAACACAAAACCTATTCAACATTTCGTCCAGTGACAGTTCTTGCCAAGCCAGTGAAAAGCAGCTGCTTATTCCAATCCATCTTCATTAAATGGAGAGTCTCCTGACACTGTGGGTAAAAATTAAAGCTTTCCCTAAATTCAGATCCTCCGTAACAAATGTAGTGTTACTTCGACCTGCCTTGGGGCCACGAATGTCCATTTGACTTTACAGGGGAACTTTCATTCCACATTCAGGCCCACTTCTCAAACCTGCTTACCAGATCCTTGCAGGTGTGTTAAAGGGTCATATTTTACAAATATGTTCTGAAATATATCTGTCCTGCAACTTTACAGAATGACAAAAATAAAGCAGCACTTTGTTACAAGGGCACAGCAGGTAGCCACTTGGCTTTCTGGGAGCTGACCCAATGATGACACATTGGGCTGTCCAGTCTGCAAGGTGCTGATATTCTAAATCCTGGCCTATGCCTTTCTTCCTGAATGTTTCCTGACTGCTACTAATACCCTGGTAACGGTGCATAAAGGAATGAAAGGTCCCTGCTTGGTACAGAGATGAGAATGAATAAATAAACAGGAACGAGAAGACAACAGCAGTCTGAGATCAAAGTGCAGCAAACTGTCAGGAGGCAGGAGGGGTTGAGGCGAGCGGAGATCGGCAACCCTAAGAGATCACAGGTCTGACACACTCCTCTGCCCATTTAGACTAATCCATATCTGCGCTGTGAAACACCATGGCATCCTTGGCTGTCAGGTTGTGTTTTTATATGAAAGAGTGACAGTAACCTTCAAGTTCGAAACGCCATGATCCACCAAGACAACAAAATCACTTTTGCAGCAAAGAAATCTCCCCCTCATCTGCAGTGCTGGGAAAAAAATAGAACAAAGCCAAACCTGATGAAAAAACAACTCCAAGCACATAAGCCTCATCTAAAGACTAAAATCAGTGAGTTACAATATAGTATATGGACATGTTTTAGTTTTTTTTAAGGTAGAATTGTTTTAAGGTGAAAATTTATTAAAATTTTGAAACGAAAAACTGATAGCTTTATTAAACCTATTAATTGACATTGCACACTGAAAGCACTGCAAAATGCCAGTTTCCATCTTTCAGTCAAGCCATTGTAAACTATAACAACTTAAGAGCAGCATGACAACTATGCTGTATAATGGATGTATAAGATTTATTGCTGATATCATTATTTTGTAAATGAATGGCTTTCAATGGAAATGAAATGTAGACATGAACTGCCTTTGAGCCCAGGGACAAACTTGCTTCCTGTCTCACACTGGAACTCGTGAAATTTTGATATAGCCCATAAACATAAAATAAAGCATGCCAAACAAACGTATTTAACTTCTGTGTTACCAGCAAAACTGGGACTGCTGTAACTCAGGGCCCTGCAACCACTGCTGGCTCATAAATCACCATATAGGGTGGTGAGGCCACTTTGGTCCCAGATCCATACCAACGCGGCTGCTCCCTTCTGGAATGTTTCACTTCCTGAGGGCCCCCAATTGTCGCATAGCATTTGTGGCAGAGCAACAGCCATGTTTGTACACCTGGCACAAAAAAACACTGTGGGCAATGCCTTCTTAGTACATTACCTTTTACCGCTGTCTCTGAAAAAGGAAGCATTTCTCTACACAGGGTAACATTTGTTACCCAAAGTGTGCACACCAGGTCCTCAACCTGTGTCTGAAAGTCTTTTATAAGAGCAAAGTCCCAGTGCCACACTGTAACTATCCATATCATGCTTAATTAAACTATTTTCTGCAAAAAAATACTTCAATACAATATTATAACTGTCAGTTATTAAAGGCTTTTCTTGTTCTTGCAAATTTTAGACCTTTTGTCAATAATGTTATCCATTAGCTGATGACGGAAGAGTTAAACGCCTGGAGGAATCCATACACAAAGACAAACAAAATAAAGAGAGACTGGAGGAAGGAAACTCTCTTCTTTTGCGGGTGATCTGAATAATTCATCAAGGGGAATCTCAAATTAAAATAATTCATTAACAGATGGCACCTTCTCTTTCCAACTCGCGCATTCTCATTGGCATTCTCTGAATTTTTACCCAGGGCTCATTTCTCCCATTTAAAAGCTAACCTCTCTCCATTCTCTGCACTTCAGTTCAGTGTCTGGGGATGCAGGTTGTAAATCAGCATAATGGCTAGAAGCACCACTGTTGAGACCTGGACATCTGAATGGGTTGTAAATCTTTGGTATCAACCCAAGGTTGGGTGTCTAATCAGGCTATGCAGTCCCACTCTGAGTGGTATGAGGATCTGCTATGAACAGATGAGGAAGGGTATAAAAGGGACAGTGGCAGAATGACAGACCACAACCAACAAGCATTTGCATAGTGCTGAGACTAAACTGTTTCTATTTATAAATGAGCAATCTACAGAGCCTTTATTAAACAGAATCTCATCATAATCAGCAAAAGAGAATAAAGCAAAATGACAGTTTCCTACATTTAGTTCTCACTTGGGAGAAATTTCATTATTGATAAAACACATTTGAAAAAAATTAACTGTGAAATGTGAGTTTCAGACATGGCGGGAACGGACTTTACAGCAGATATGTGAGATGAATGCTGAAGCCTACCTCCAAGGCTGTAGTGCCAGCTACGTGGGCCTCAGGCAGTGCACGAATGAGGCCTCAGGCAGCTGGGAAAGCAGACAGTAGTGTGTATTGTGGGAGACCTGTCCCATACTTGTGTTCCTCTTGCAGCATGCACTGCTATCACATCAGAACCACGTGGGAAGATGCTGATCACTGGGAGAGGGTGATAAGTCTGTAAACCAATAGACAAAAAATAAAGTTTGAGACATTAGACTTGACAGAAAGATGGTCAAATTTATGACCATTACCTCTTGGATTTGTACAAGACACAGAAAACAACACTAAAAACAAGAATAATCTGATCTAATACATGTCTTCTAGCCATAAGCTATTTATCTAGAGCATAAATAGCAAATATAAGCCAGCTGTAAAGACCATTGCAGAAAGCTCTTGTTTGACAAGAAAGTAGACTGAAGTGCTGCGTAATTTGCATACTTCCCCATTTTTACATTTACACCTAATCATTCCCTGGGGACAAACTTAGAAGGATGGGGTTCCTGGGCTTAAGTCATTGTTTGGCCCTACCTACACAATAATATGATAAGCTACAGCTGCTCCAACCTCAAAAGGCAATGCTGTATAATATGAAGCTTAACAGTACAGATATATTTACATATATTTGCAATATATGAATAGCTACTAAAACATAAGAACAGTTGGTCTCTAGGCAGAAAGAGCGTATGCAATGTCAGAGCTTAAAATTATTAATAACAAATGCACCGCAACACAATAATAGCAAGTCACATAGATTACATAACATCAAACCTTAAAAGCAAAAGAAAGTTCTGTATACCAACTATCCAGAAATGCCATCAGCTAAGAAAAACTAATATTTTATAAATGTGTAATACTTTTGAAAGTGAGAACTGGTTTATAACTGTAATGGGCCTGCTAAAAAGATATTACTATAAGCAAATTGAATATGCATGCTAATTTTACTGTTTTTAGTTGCTTTCTGTGTTACAACTATTTATTATAAAACAATCACCACAAAAAACTAAGTATGACAGAATTATAACTAAACAAATTAAAACACTTCATTCATTGGGAGGTCACAATGAGTGTCCAGCTCATTTTCCAGTTTGAATATAATTTGTGGACCTGATTTTAATTTAAAGGGGTCTCACTGAGTCAGAAATGATTAAAAAAGAATAAAGTGTAATATTACTTTTTTTTTAAAAAGTAAAAATTTATTTATTTAGGTTAGCCCAGTTATAAGCCCGGCCCTGTCATTCCTTATACCCCCGCAAGCACACAATGCTCCTCAAGTTCTGGATACTTAAGGGTCCAAAATCAAAGATACAAAGGTTATTGGTTTTGGCTCTAACATGGTGGAATGAGGGCCCTCTTCTCTCTCGAAACTGCCGAATTCTTTTCCACGCTGAGAAAAGATCTTGACAACATCTTTCAGACACACTGCTCTGATGAGCTCCTAACAGTTCCATAAATTTGCACTTTAGTATCATAGTCATCTTCCTATTTCCTATCTTAAATTTCAGTTCTACAGGCAGTTACTTATGTGTCTGGGAAAAAACATCAGACAAAGCTTCTAAAGTTCTTTGTCTGTGGTGAAATGTGCTTTTATTTACTCATTTTTAAAACGCTCTGGAATGTCTGTTAAATGAATAAAGTTAAACATAAAATTATGGAAAATGTTGGCATATATCTGTGATCATTAGAAAATAAAGTAACAGTGGCAGCCAGAGGGTAAACACAGACAATCAGCAGTATATGACCATACAGAATGACGTACTCCTTGAAACCATTTGCTTACATCGTGGTGTTTGGAGAAAAAAGAAAAAAAACAAACAAACAAAAAAAAAAAACACAGTGCACTCCTAGTCCTAGCTGTGTACTTGGCTAAGCAGATGCTCACTGTCCACACTACAGCGAGTGCGAGGAAGCCAGGCACCGATGGAGAGTCACACGCACACATCTGCATGACAGACGCAACTGGAGCTGGGCCGAGATCGTCCTGGTCACGTCCTGCTTCTGATACTAGACTGGGGTTGCTGGACCAGCTTGGTAACAAATAGTGTATGCAATACAATGACTGTTCTTGAGGAAGTGTAGCTGAGATCTGCTAAACTGTTTACGGAAAATGGCAAAAAACCTGTACAAATTAAAACTATATACTATAAATTAGTTCAGTAAAATGCAGAATGAAAAAATATGGTTGGAATAAAAAAAAGAGGTAGAATAAAACTCTGGTAGAATAATTACTCAGTGGTTAGTAGGTAAATACACTATAACCTGAATGGGGCACCAGTCCATGGCAGGGTGGCTGCACACAAACGTGCACGCACACACACATAAAAAGGTACACACTACAGGTAATGCATAGTGACCAATTCACTTAAAACACATGTCTTTGGACAGTGGGAGGAATCCAGAAACCCTGGATCAAACCTAAGCAGACGTGGGGGAAATATGAACTCCACACAGACTGAGCGGGATTCAAACCCCCACCTAACAGCCAAGATACTGTGAGATGATGGTGCTATTTATCATAAATATTTATTATTAGTTCAATTATTAAATTAGTTATGTCTGACTGCAGTGTTATTTCCTGTAAACGTGCTAGAAAAATGAGGATTAATCTGAACCCACAACATAAAAATCTAATGGCAAAAATTCACACTTGAAGCATTCCATGTAACTTTATTCAAGTTTACTACTCATGAGCAAACTCTGTTCCTGTACTAACTACTAGCTAGTACTAGCTATGTACTAGCTATGCTGTTACATGCAGAGGATCGGGAGGGGGTTTAAACACACACACGCGCGCGCGCGCGCACACACACACACGCAAATTCACATCTGTAAGCAATAATCTCCTGTAGCATGTGAGTGCTTAAAGACTGGATTAATGGCCCTGTTGTTTTAGGAGCACAGTTGCTCTTTCTACGAAGCAGCTTCAGTATGAAACACAGGCAGGGTACAGCCGACAGTTGGGAAGTCCTTACAGAAAGAGTCTGGCTGTGATTAGTGCAGCACAGACCTGGTAGCTGACCCATATCTTCTAAAGATCACATTCAGCAAACATATGAACTAATGCTCTATGCATTTATTTTTCCTGAAGGTTAATTTCAATTGCAACCTAACTTTTGTATTTTCCTGTTAACTAACGAAATTATAGTTTAGTTAATATGCATTTTCACATAGTGACACTGTTTTTTTTACAATCAGCCTTTTACATGAAACTTAGATGGCAATTTGGATTTATAAAAGTATCTGGAAACTAAAAGGAAAGAAATACTTTGTCCCCATTTTGCCCGACTACTCTGCATTCCAAAGCACATTTTCTCTGAAACCATCAGTTTGGTTTGTTCTAGAGATGAATGGCGCATTTAAAAGAACCAGTTTGTACAAAAAAAGAATTCAATCTGCTTCAAACCATTTGTCATGGAGGATTTTCCAAGGCTATAAACCTGGGAATGTGGCTCACACTTGCACAAGACCACCGCTAGTTTGAGAACTTCTGACACACCTCTGTGTGTACCCACTATACCACTCTAATTAGAGAAATGGATTCGCCTAGATTTTAGCAAAAGTTGATCAAGACCAAGAGGAGAAAACATGTCTCTGGATATCTATGGATACAGATAACTTTGGGACAACAGGTTGTATTTCTCAGCTGGACTGTTATGCAGAATACCTCTATTAAAGGTTCTGTTTAAAACAAACTATGAAATGATTGTATTTTACTTTGCCCTTGCATCAGCAAACAATGCAATTTCTGCATTATTCCCTCAGTGTCATTATTTTGCACGGAATTTCAAAGATGCCATTATATTTATTGCTGCCATAATAAGAAAGCAATTTAATCTAACCATTTATATGGTTTTGGGGGTTTATATACAGTTTTAAATTCTGAGATTTTGTGCTTCTGAAGGCAGTAAAATATTTTTTCCAGCCTCATTTTTGCAGTGGGAGGAGCAAAATATAAAAAAATTGCATACATACATGGAAGAAGACAACTGTATAGACTGCAGGGGGGGATTTAAAGACGCTGCAGGAGCTGAAGGTTGTGCAATGTGCTGAAGGTTCCACAAGCATACAGAAGCAGCTTGCTGCCCTGACTAAAGAGCTGAGGAAAACGGAAAAGAACCTGATCTGACATGGATCTGCCCTGCATGTAAGAACTGCAGCTCTCTACCATCTGCAGGAGGTCTGGGCCCCCCCCCCGGCTGTTCTCCTGTCATATTTCTACAGCACTGAAGTAACTGTGGCATACATCTCCATGCTAAATCTCCCCAAAACTGCTGTTCTGATGCAGATCCATGGCAACAGTAACACAAAAAAGGAGGGGTAAGAACACTGCAGGGGAGAAGACAGGAGTTAAACTCCTTACCACGGGAGAGGAGATGTTCAGTGAAGTTTGTGGATACACTTGGCAGTCCTTCTATACCTTCTGACTTTCCCTCGTATAACTGGGAGACGAGTTGGGATAAACCATACTGGTAAAGTGACGGCTTATACAGAGGAAAACAATTAACTAGTAATACATTTATCAACCTATACTAAATATAAATAAAATGTGTTCTATTTCAATTAAAAATAGAACAAGTAAGCTATTTTATTAGCAAATACCAGTAACAGTTTTGTACAATTGCTGGATCATTCTATAAACTCCTGCAAGAATGCTATTCTGTGCCACCTCAGCCTTCTTGTTAGCACCCCCATGACAGGTCAAAAACTGAAAGTCCCTACAGTCCCAGATCTAGCCCCTCCTTCCCTCAAAACTGCTAAATCCCTGCAAGCATTCAAGAAGGGCTTCAAAGTACACCTCTTCAGAACAATTTCCCTCCACAGCTACATAAATTTGCCCAACACCATCTGCTATGATTACTAATATATTTGGTCTTAAAATGACATTATAGGCAACTATTAGAGTAAATTGTGCCACACAAAAGTGGCTATAAAACGATGTATCTCTGTCTCAATAAAAGTCACAATCAAGACTGAGCTGTTAAGGGTGCAGCAGGAATGACACTATGTGTATCCAGCACACTACATCACCTATGAGGAAAAGTGTTGGCAAACCCTGATTTAAGGTCCTGACCCCAAAACAATATCACAGAAGATACAAGTGACATGTTATGAGTTCTAGAAGTGTAGACTTTAGGATTGCACAGCATTCAGGAATGCTACAGCCAGCACTTTGACTATCCTGTTACTACGTTCAGTGTGTCGGACTCAACAGGCTGCCTCCGGCTGAAAAGCCTGAAAGCAGAAGCTGACTCCAAGCCCCTCCTCCTTTGTACACAGAATGTCAAAGAGCAGATGTGAGAGAACAGAGGGGTTCCTCTTTGTTGTAGGCACTGGCATCACAAGCACACATATCCTCGTGAAATCATAAAGATCCCATATTTCCTGTTTTCCAGTGCAGACTTTGGTGAACATTAACTGAAGCCACCCGTACTGTACATACATTCAATAGGTGTTTTGCATTTACTAACTTCTCTATGTATATCTGTCTGCAAGATTTAGGAAAATTCCAGGACTTCTTCATTTCTAAAGGCTTGAAAGAACCTACACTAAAGCTGGGGAAACCCAGTAAACAATGTGTGCAGAAGTCCCTGTTAAAACATATTTATGCTATATTTCCACTACACAGACACTGAGGGAGAAGTGAGAGCAAAAACTGGACAAAGCAAGACCAGATTTAATTATAGCCTGGAAATATGGCAAAATCCTCAAAACTCATTTGCTTTCTCATCAACGGAAATGAAGGCAAAAATTAGATTATCTACAGTACCAAAATCACTTTTATATTTTTAACATTCCCCTCATGTTGCTACAATTTAGAACAGGATAAATGTATACAATTCCCTGAGTTTCTCAACAAACACAATAAGACAATTAAATAAATAGTGCAGGTGTGTATAGTAAGATATTGCCCTTCCTTGGTGCCATTATTAACACAGGTTTCGTCAGAAAATTTAAAATGTGAGTCAACAGGATGTTACAAACTTATCTAAAAATAAAGAAAAAAAACAATTGTCAACACACTGAATGAACTGGATTAAACAAACTACTAATTTATGAAATTTCACACAATCATTTGCTGGTACTCATACACCTGTGTTTCGATCTACTGTATTAATGTACCTTGATATTGATGTACTGTTTTCATGTACGATGTGTATTATGAATATATACTGTTCATCTCTGTACTGCATAGATTATTCTTTCAGTTGGGGGTTGCCATAAATAAATCTATCCTGCTCCATATATAGACCTCTCATTAGCTAAGATAGTGATCCATGTCTCTACAAACAATTCCTTGATTCACTGGTCTGCACTAGTTACAGTCATGAGGAAAAAATAAGGAAGATAAGGGTTGCCAACACTTTCCTTTTACTGCATTCTTATCTACTACTTGTGCCATATATCAATGTGTATCTGTTTCATATCAAAAACCAATTGCCTTGATTTTCTCCATTTTAAAAAGTCTTGATCAAACAATGTGTTTCCTCGTAAACAGCCAGCAGACCTGAAAAAAGCCATGATCTTATTATGTATTATTTTCCTAGTCCATCTCAGTCACTGTGGTCTCAAGCATAAAATAAATCATAGTGCTTGCCCTGTCAAATATCTCAACAAGAAGCAGTTATGGAAATCAAATGAGGGCTAAATTTAGACTGACAGTCTGTAGTGCTTTCAAAATTAAAACATACATTTTCGGTATTTAGTACAATCAATGCTTCTACACGACAAAACAAATCAATATTTAAATAGGTACTTTGCTGTATAAAAAGTCATATTTCATGTAGTTTCTCTGTATCGTCTACCTTTACACACAACCCTTAAAAAGCAAAAACTCAACCTCAAAACTGGGCGTCCGACCAGAAGATTATTTTCCTAAAGGCTCGCTGGCCAAAGTATCAGCTCTTTAAGAAAATCATTTAATATGCACATATATTTCACAGCAATATTTTTCGCAACATATCCTGAAGCCGTATGGAGCACAATTTTAGGATAAAAGCTTTTTTCATACTATTTACAGTGGGAAGAAATGTGGGTGTGAATTGAACACAGTTACTAAGTGCTAAAATGAGGGATATAATATTTAATATGTTACATTTTTAAGAGAATACATATTCTTTTTAACATTTCGGTGATGCATGCCTTTTTTGTGTGATGAAACAGAGTTCACAAAAATATGAGGACTGAGTTTTCAGAGGACTGATCTCATTTAAGGCAAAGTCTAAACTTAAATATCGTACTGAAAAATAATTAGTTTTATTTTCTGTCCTCCGATCTGTTTACTAGATCAAAGCCACTAGAAATTGTGTTTACATTCAGAATAAGATTTTTTTTAATTCCTGAGGGTATGCTGTGAGTTTTTTTTCAATATTTGAATTTAATATATTAAAAATTGACACAAAATGGAGATTTTATCACAAGTAAAATTGTCATTTGGGACTTATCAATATACTCCTAGGGTTCATTTCGTATTTCACCCCTACATTGTGCACTACATGTAACGTGCATGTTTTTTATGTCTGGGAAAGTACAAAGAACTCACACATTACAAACAAAGAACATTAGGCAAAAAACTTAGAAGAAATTTGCATCAAATGTATAAAAATCATGTAATAAAATAATAATGGAATTTGGAAAAAAGAAAAATTCCCAAGTATAGCTTTTGTCTGTATAAACTATACATTGCCATCAATAAAACTGAAAAATCAGTCAACATATTTGCAAACTTTTGTTCATTCAGTGTTGTATAACAGGTCATTGGATTGAGCCCCAACAAAAAGTGCATAAATATGAAATATACATGAGCTGAATCACATTTTGTCATCATGTGGTACTTCTACACAATAAATCATGCAACATAAATCATATCATCGTTTCACATTTTTAACCATTTACAGACTAAGTCTAAACACGTAATTAAAATGCCGCAGTTTTTATTATCCACTGTATGCAGTATATTCTTTTTTGAAAAACAGCAACTGCAGCTGCCAGAACTACATGCCCTCAAGTGTACACCGTCCTACATTTAAATAGGGGAAAAAGAAATAGCTAATGAAAGAAGCCTTTTCTAATCATGGTGCAGTGTGTAAACACCCTCGCTTCCGCACCTGGGCCACCTCTGCAGCCTACTCCTGCTCCCGCGGGTGCCATGTTGGCCAGCTTCCCATATCCACACAGCTACCTCCAGCCCCAAATACCAGCTCAAGTCCAGCAGCATAGGCTCCCAGGCATCTACTTAAGGATGCCTCTGCTCCAAAGCTCTGGGCACTTAGGAAGAATCAAGGTAAAAAATCTTGAGTAGGGTATTTTCTGCAGCTATACAGAACACATGTAGAAAAAAACATAGTTATTGCTCTTAAAGTGTACAGTACAAAAATCACATGCATGATTCATAAATGCACCACTATTTGGCAAACAATCCTTTACAAGACAATGTGGAGAAAAGCAGAACAGTCTTCCACTCCTACATTTCTGATCATTGATCCTTCTGTTGCGGCTGGAGGAAAATCCTCGAAGCAGGATTAGCGGATTGCAACATTATCATAAACCACCCCAAGTGACTGGGAAAAGGGGTACAAGGAATAAAAAGAAAATACAGATATTCAGTAGTTTCTTAATTACTTCATTACATCGTAGTTAAGTGCAAGACCTAAACATGAACAATTGTACAATTGCCAAAATCTCTTCAAAATTCTCACAACTTAGTTAATTTACTGAACAATCATCACCAAAGCATCAAGAAAAGTCATTCTTAAATATTTTGCAAAAATGTTTATTTTTGTGAGGCACTTCTCTTATCACCTTAAACCAAAAACAGCATCAGCTAAGAATGAATTCAGCATGGCTTTGAACTTTGCAGAAGCATCAATTATTGAAGTCTGTACAAAGCAGAAGCTCAGGGCATTGGCATAAGAGCCAAGAGACAAAATTAGAAGCAAGGTGGGACAACAGTGCAGATATAGAAAGGGCTGCAGTGAACCTTTTGCAATGGCAGCTGGTGACTCCCAACAAAGGAAAAGACTCTGAGAAATGGCAGCAAATGCAGGTTTCAGTATATAAGGCCAGATAACAGACATATGGATACTGATACAAGATGGCATCCACCAAAACCATTTTACTCCAGCAAACATAGCACAGCACACAACCTAAAGTTAAAGAAAGCACATCCAAAGTGGAAATCCTACATCAAAAAAGGCAGCAACGGCAACAGAACGATGTATCACACCAATGGGTTTCCCACAGAAGTGGGAGATAAAGAGATAAAGCTAACTGGTTGTGTCTGTCCTCTCTGCAGCAAACGTCATATATGTGAAGAAAAATTAGGATGCATAAGTCAAAGTTGATAAGAGTATATGTGTTAAGCAGCAGTTATGCAGGCTAAAGGCTAAATAAGTCATCCTAACTGAAAATCATTTTTTATACACTATTAATCTCTACAGTGCAAACGTGGCTTTAAACTTAAAAAGTTCATTTTTCAAATCACAGTCCATAGTAAATACAAAAGCTCTTTGCAGCATTTGGGTGTTTCATGAATGACTGGTGAAATTGTCTGCCAAGTAAAAAGTTTTTTTTTATTTCATAAAAGAAAATATAACACTTTCCTTCTATTTGCCACATTTCAGAACAGCAATGAAGAAATGTGTCTGATAGGGTAATTTTCTCATCTTTTCGACAGGCCTCCTCCATAACCAGCAACAAAACTGAGTCTTGTTAGCCCCAAGCTCACCATCTGTGACTAAAACTTTGGCACATTCAGGCTCTGAACTACAAAACATGGTAGAAAAACCAAACACATCTTGATTAAATGGCTCCCTGATTTTATTTGCATGGGAAAAGTCATCGGTGGGGTGAGCATCAGCAAAGCCAGGAATGACAACTGATTGGTCGACACTTGGGAATGGCAGTACCAGCATGTTGGCTTCAGCTGCTCAGGACATCACATATTGAGAAGCTCCCCAAGAGTATTATAGCAGAAGCAGCACTTCAGCTGGCGGACAGGCTGATTTCACACATTCAAACAGCCGAGGGATGATGGGCTTGACTTTTACACCTTCTATCAATCATCATCACTGCCCAGGTAGCCCTGTTATGATGACCCTGCAAATGTATATTCTAGAAAAGCTCTCATATATTTTAAGAAAAACTCATAATGTAACAATAAGTTAAAAAATCATTGCATCATACCTTTTTCTTCTGACACAGGGTGAACAGGCATTCCTCCCAACATTCAAACAACTGTGCCTTTTTGGTGAGGGGTTGCTTTTTAGTTATATCAACAGTACCTTCCCATTTGGGGTGTTTTGTCCTCATTCCCTCTTATGACTCAGACTGAACTGGTCTCACTTCACTTCAACCAAGTAAAATAACCATAATAAAGGGAATGCAGAGGAGTGGCTCAGTTTACCTCTGGACTGAACACATCCTCTTTTTTGTTGTGCTTCTGTTATCACCTTGAATTGTGACTGTTATGGTGTTGTTTGTGTATAGTGTTGTGTGAGTGGGTCAGTCCTCTGGAAAAGTGCTCCAGCCTGGAGCCCATCTGAGAGACAGCAGCAGCTGTCATCTTTCAACAATTTTGTTTGTCATTTACATTTATTCACTTACTGTTGATTGATTTCAAGGGAGGCCAGTCATCTGTGCCATTCAGTGTACATCTACTGTACATATCAGGTGTCAGAGGAACAGAAATATGGCCAAGAGAAGAGCTGTACATACATACAGGGGGGAGCCATTGGATTTACTTTACCATGGCGGGGACATGGCCTGCCTCCCGTGTTACGCCTGCGGTGCCATTTATACATACAAGAAACACAAAGCATCCCAGAGACCTTTCAACTATTTTTAGTTTTGTATTCAGCTAGAGATGCAGCTATTTCCAACACAGTCTCTACCCACAGATCCAAACCTAGACACAACACTGCGAGAAAAACAGCGAACACTATGTATGATTTTGATTTTAAAAAAAGGACGAAATAGCTTGCTTTATTTTACGAAGCCGCACGAGCGCATAAAACGCGTAAGGTGAGAACCAGACTGAGGCGGCTGCCGGGAGCACGAGCGCTCGGACCTGCACTCATTTGCCGGGGGACCGCAGGCAGCCCAGTACGGGAGTTCTGCGTCGCCCTGATCGCCATCCTTACATAACCGACCACCGGAGTGAAGAAAAGCCCTTTTCGCCCCGATTGCCGCAAGCTTAGACATAACGTACACGGTGCGAGGTGTGACAAAGGAGCCTCCCGGCGCCGCATCCGAGCGCGAGCGCCTGTCAGTCGCAAGCTTGCAGGGGGAAATCAGTGCGTCGCGAGACGCCGCAGCCAGCCCACTTCCTCAGAACCGAGGTAAATAAGCATTAAATAAACCACTCACCTCATTTGCCAGCGTCTGCCGCGGAAGATAACGTGTACAAGATGCAGCACGAGACCGACAGTTGGAAGCAGGGGTGCCAAAAGGAGGAAAGTGGCTTTACTCTGGTGGAAAAGGCTGCGTTTCCCGTTTGCCCGGACTAGGGGGTGGAGAGTCCTCCCCGAGGTCTTTCCGCGTTCACGGTCTTCCGTTAGGAAAAGTGATGTCATGGTGGAGGCGGCGGGGCCGCGCAGTGAGCGTTGCGAGGACCACTTGAACGCTGCACAGCTGCAGCAATAAACATTTTACTCAAGAAAAGGGCTCAAATTATTTCTTTTTAAAGATTAAAGCTACGAATGTGCTGAGTAAGAGCGAGGGAAAGGCATTTATATATATATATATATATATGCCCTCTATTTTGTGGGGCAACCAAAACAATATTCTTAGTTACTTTTAATTATCATTGTACATATAAGGATCAACTGCATTAGTTTTACCATGGTAGCACGCAGTAATCCGAATTAAAACCTTACAGTACACAACATGTTCAAGGTTTTAGCTGTTGTTTCTTGTTCCAATTCCCTTTTCATTCAAAATCCAAGTTAAATGCCTTTTCAGACACTGAATTCTGGTTGGATTCATGCTGCAGATTTATCTTGTTTATATTCAACGTGCATATTTTCACTTCAGTTAAACTTCTCCAGGCATTTATCTTCTTCCAAAAACTAGTACTTTGTAAAGGAGGAAATGCTCAAGACGGAAATTACAGGATAAGAGCTTTATTATGGTTTGCACGCTAATGACATCAGTCCCTACAATAACAGGATATTCTCATTACCATCCTTTTACTTTTTAATTCCCAGTATCATCATGCGTAAACACGGCTATATCGGTCTTCCTCACCCAAACAAGCCAGGGCACCATTTCCTGACCGGTTAACATTTATTCTCCACACTTCTGAACTGCGCTAAAACTCATTTTTGTTTAAAAGCGCCCTCCCGTGTCTCGCCTTTAAAAGACACGGACTTTCTCTAAACGTGCCGCACAGTAGAAGCGGCGATTCTGCAGGAACCTGAAGAACTCGCATTATTCCATCCGCCGCATTTGTGCTCCCACTTTTCCGTAAACAGGAAAGTGATCCGCCCAACCCGCTTCCCTCCACACTGGCCCTCACTTACTCTTCTTTCCACTTACTTTTAGTCCATACATAGGAAATGAGTAAATTGTAGTACATGTGTATTTATACAAGAATTTATAAACAGTGGTTACTTTTTTCCAGTGGAGTTGTTTTATAGCCATGATTGTTACATTAGCCAAATTATAACAACCACTAAATGAGAAACAGCTAAAGCTGCAAACAGCAAAGGCAACCACAAATTCCAAAGGATCGTTTAAGCTACTAATAATGTCTGTCTTCTAATCAAATTACTTTAAATACTTTAAAAGGAATTTGAAAGGCTGAGGTATTTTTTTTTTTAAAGGAACAAATGTTTGATGTGCACGTGAACTGGCTGTTAAGCCCCAATAAAATGATGTCCCAAGTGTGCATATACCCCCCCCCCCCCTCACCAAAATCTCTTAGCTGCAGTCCCTTCTTCACTTAAATTTGTGCACTTCAATGTGGGAGTCAACCCCCCCCGCCCCCAACAACCCAGAAAAGAGCCAAATTCTATTATTTACGTAAAAAGATCTGAACATAAGCATACATAAACATGGACACTAATTTCTTTTGAGATACACATTGCTTTGTAACACCATAAAAACTCCAGTGTAGACACTGAATATATTTGAGACATTTAATATTTTTACATGACTCTTGCTGCATTTACATTCAGTTTCAGCATAATTAAACATCAGAAAGTTAAGCTGCAAGAGACATTGCAAATCTCAACTGTCACGTGGTGATAAAACAACTAAGACAAAAAACCTGCCATATTTGCCATGTAGTGAAAAAAATTTTAAAAAACTATGAGGAATGAATTAAAAGGGTCAGCTGCTATACTGTAAATACTCTTTCTGCTCACACACCACTCTTAAAAGAACATACTTTTTGTGCAATATAAGTGCAGCATTAATGTGCAGCTGACAAATCTGTAGCAATTACATGATGTGGTCATGTCAGCATGGACCACAATCTCTAAGGAATGGTTCCAGGACCTTGTTGATTCCATGTCATGAAAAAAATTCAGGCTGTTCTGACAGCAAAGGGAATCCTACCTGGTATTAGAATGGTGTTTCTAATAAAATGGCTGATGAGTGTATGACAAGATCATTTTATATTCTGGACTCCAGGTTTCAGGGGATTGTACAAGAAGGTGATGTAGGTCAGAGAGGCAATTGAAGACAACAATCTGTTTAAAAGAAGAAAGTAATAATCATACAGGAATATCAAACACTTAAAAAAGAAAAAAAGCAGAAGAACTGGACATTCCAAACTGACAATGACATCCTTAACATAAGGATAAAATAGGGGTTGGAAAATATTTAACTGCTCCTGTCAAATTAATTTGACAACCCTAGGGTAAAAGGAATCAAATCACAGAAAAGCCTTGAAGCTCACCCCTGAAACCAGGAGGTACAACAAGCTAAAGGTCTCTGACAGCTGTACTAGCATTAAAGAATATGTTGAGCAAAGAAAAACAAACTAGCACATAGACAGCCAGCAGAGGCACCTTTCACTCATTCTGTAACAATGTTTGTCCTTTATGCCAGCATGGTTTTAGGTGTGAATTTTCATTTCAAAAGTTTGTAAAACTCTTATGAAAGTACAATTCTTACTGGAGTGGAAAATTGTGGTTTCTCCATCTAGCCTCACGCTCAGCATCTCCTCTCTGGCTAATTCATGAAGGCCAGCCAGTTAATGGTCCTCTTCCTTAATCTACAAAGCCAAATCCACATCCACAATTCAGGCCAAAGCAGTGAGGTTCTATAGAAAACACAATTCATAGCTTTCTGAGAGTTAATTGTGTAAGTAGTTCCTTATGTAATGTGTTTCACCCCAAAAACTATTTTACTGAAAAATAAAATTGACTTAATATTTACATATAATTAATTTGAGGGGAAAAAACTGTCAAAATTAACCACTGTATAGATGGCAAACTATTTAAAACAATTAAACATGTGAGAATTTCAACTGTTCCTTCCAACTGAATTGTGTGTCCCCTTTTAGAAACCCAGGGAAACGAACAGACCACAGGAAGGAATTAATGTTGGCCTCAGTTTGAAACAAAGCAGCTACAAGAAGCTGCAGGTCTTCAGTAAGGGCCCGATATCTTCACAAAATATGCTGACCAAAGTGCAAATCAAGAAAGATGTACAACTAATTTTCTCCTTTGCAGCAGAAAAGTTCTCATAATCACTTTGATAACTACAATGACATTATGAGCAAGAACTCCCATTGCAAGAGCATTAGAATAATTATTGGACCTTTTACCTGACATGAGTCCACATGGTTACTCTGTAGTGCAGGCATACCTCATTGCCAGGATCTCCTCTCATTTTTACTCAGGCCAGGTTAGGTTAGAGCTGCCATGCAGCTCTTCTTCTAGAAAAGCCACACAGACACAGACAAAATTCAGTCCAAATTTGTAGAAAACTTGCACCAGGGGTATAAATCTTTAATTGTTAACAGATCACAGGGTTTGTTGGTTTTATTTTTAACACTGATTTTAAATACTAAAGCTTCACTGGAATTTTAATTTGAACGCACTGGAGGATTGAAAATAACATTGAAATATTCTAGTCTAAAATTTGCTTTGTTAAACTATTTGTTGTTACACATGCATTTTTACTGTTAAATCTGAGTGACTAAAATGCTGTTCACATTTAAGAATATGTATTGAATTATATACATTTGCACCATTATGACATTCTACAGTTGATTTCTTTTCAGTTTAACTTAAAATTCTAAGTTCTCAACTAAGAATTTCAGTTTAATAAATTTTGACCCATTTTATTTCTACATTAAGTAGAAATCCCACTTAATATTTAAAATGGAAATAATCCATCCAATCCTGCAACCCCCAATGACAAGGTTCCACATCCCACCTACATCACGTGTTCTTTGTTTAAATCAATTTGTGGTTAAGGTAGAAGCTGTCTGTCGGTGCAAGTTCAGCATACTTTTTTACATTTTCATTTATTTAGCTACCTAACACTTTCATGTAAAGCACCTTCAATATTCATCACCATTTATGCCGCTGGGTATCTTTATATAGAAGCAATTTTGTGCAAGTATCTTGTATCAGCACTGAATTTAAACCTACTCACAGGGAAGAAGCAATGGACAATGGAGAAAAATAATATTTAAGTGTTTCTTCCAGTGAAATTGGGTCTCCCCTTTTAAACACAGGAGGAAACCAACAAACCCCTGGAATATCTTTCTATTGGCCTCTATTTGAAACCAGTAGCTACATCAAGCTACAGGCCTTGATTTAGGGCTCCAATATCTTCAAAAAGGATGTTTAAGCAGTACACAATTTGCTGTACACAACTGCATGTAAATCACTTCTCTTCAGTGTTCAGACAAGACAGCTTTTGTTTGCTTGACATTTAACTGCTAAATCCTAAGAAACAAGATACAATTAGAATAGCACTTAATGTTATGGACAATCTACAGCGTGACTGAAAGTGACCACTGCATGGAGGTGGACATGCCAGAAAAAATTAGTCTACATCAGTTTGTCACTATGGCATCAGAGGGCATTGTCAGCTGCAAGGGGTGACATAACAGGTAAAATTGCACAGGTGGTGACACTTTCCATGTGTGGTGAAAGTGAGAAGCATGTTTGGTGGCTTTTTGGGGGAAATAGGATGGCAGGAAAATTGGTTTTCCACAGAATGTGGCGAGATAACAGGGTAAGACTTTACTTTTATGGGTCCCTGGGAGTGGAAACTGAAAAGCACGGATCAATATCACAATGATTTGACAACAGAAAACATCTATAAAAAAATAAAACGTATATTTCTTACTTGAAAAGGTCTGCATAGTTACTCAGTGAGTGTTATAAGCCGCACGGTCAATCCAGACATCTTCAAATAATGATCTGTCACAAAAACCCAACAATTACCTGAATTAGAATTATTAGAGGTCACACAAACATCAGACAGCAGTATTCTGCAAGTCTGAACACAATAATAAGTAATATTACCTAACCCAGGCACATGTTTCATACCTCAATCTTCTCCACAAAATGTAAATGGTGTTGGACCCACAGACTTCTTCAAGAAATCATCTGGAACAAAAACAGGTAGCTAGCTAGCTAGCTAAATAAATAAATAAATAAATATTTCAGGCCTAAATTGGTGGTACCGTTTATTTACATATTAATTCAAACCAAAATGCACACACCCAGAGGGTCCTCAACTTTTAGACACAGTTGGCATCTGAATTTGTTCCCGACAGCAAGGTCATGTTCACCATTTATCTGTAATGAATAAAAGGTGAGTATTACATATATGTTATTTATTAAGTTAAAGTCTGCAAACCCATAAAAAAACTTTAAACTTTTTTTAACATATCTGTCCAACTATTATCTTTTATCAATGGTCTTCTCTATCTCAGACCTCTGAATGTGATCAGCTGCTATAACATACAGGATTTCAGTGAGGTCTTGGTTGCCTTGCCCATTCTTCAAGATAGAACCTCAAAAGGTTGTAACATCCTACAATTTAGGACGGACACTGCAGCTCTGGGGGGGGGGGGTGACAGGCTGGGGGACCTGCAGACCTCTGGTGTTATACTATGAGTGCAGAACACAATTAATAAACCATGGCAAATAAAATGCAACCATTTAAAATCACAACCAAACCAAAAAAAAAAAAAAAAAAAAAAATAATCACTGACAGGTTCAAGCAAGCAAGGGACAGAAGGAGATTCTCAGTGGGATTACTGAGTTTGGGGTCTTAGAGTGAAAACTCCTCACACTGGGCTCAATAACACACACACGACCAGATATTGGTACAAGATATCAATTAAATGACAACGAAAAAATTGTCCCAACAGAACATTGAAGCACGCCGTCGATCACGTGCTCTCCTTCATACGGACGTCGCATTTTCCCGCTCTTAAGAGTTATATACTTCGATTAAAGCAGCCATAAGCAAAAAAAAATCCTTTGCAGACTGATTTGCACAATACTAACTTAATCATACTTATTTTTTCACAAAAAATGAATAAAGAAATGACTAAATTGCACAGCTCATGTACTCACGGCCGCTCCATACATGATTACAAAACAATACGTATTTGCTTTATTTTCCCTGTCGTCTCATCTGAAATTACTCAGGAAATTTTGTAAACCCAAGAGACACCTTGTTTTTTATTAGCTCACTAACGCTGCCCTAAAATTGGTCCGCCATTTTAGTTCATAAGTAGAAGACACTGCCAAGATTAAACCTGTTATAAAAAGAAATAAACATACATTAACAAAAGTATACTCAGTTAATATATTAATCATTTTTGGTCATCCTACGAAATACCAAAAAAAAAAAAACCGTACCTGCAGGACAGCCCAAACAGAAAATCTCACCTCGCCCGTTCGCGCTAAAGTGAACGATTATTCAGTAGGCTCACAAGACCCTCAAAGCACTGAATCCTGATTGGTTTATTAAAAACGCCACCAACCAATGAGCAGCGTGTCTGTTCCAACCAATAGTGGGGTCGGCAGCCGTAGTCCCGCCTCTTCTGGGATGTTCTGTGGCATTTCCGGTTGCGGTCTAGTCCGGTTTTCTCAGTTTTAATATCTACCTAAGAATTTAATCGTTTTAATAATAATTGCATAAACAACTAAGAAAATTTCATTTTAGTGCGGATACACGCGAATACAATTCTTTCTTAATTAATTATGAATAATGTAATTGTCAAAGATAAGCTTTTGGGCCTCATTTGGGTGTTATGACACAACAGTTGCAATCCCCCAAAAAACGACAAATATAGTTTCTTACATATGTGTAATTTATGTATATTTATGTACATTAATTTATATATAACGCTTCAGGTTTCTGGAAATGTAAGACAATAAGGATTGTTTCTGAGAGGTGCACACAGTATATTGTTCAAGCCAATTTTGGAGCTCCTTGCTCTTGCAATACAATGAACCTGTAGACAGATCTGCAAGTCAGTATGTGGGGATATGGAGGAAAAATAGGGTTGTTTCATCCCATCTTTTGGTTTCAAACCATTATCATTACAGGTTATATCTATATATGTATGGTAAGGCACTTCCTAATGCTGTTTTATAGAACATTTTACAGCTTGTTTGTACAAATTACTGCAGTATATTCATTGTTACTTTGCTCCTCTGTATTGGATATGAACATAAGTCATTGTGCTGGATCATCCCGGTAACCCGATACACTAAGTCATAATGCAACTCAAGATGTACTCAGTTTAATGTTAAACTATCATATGTTACTTTAAACCCAGTTTTACTGGTTTGCGCTTCAAAAAGAATGTGTGCTTATTATATTGCTTGCACATGCAGTGACGGCTAGATAAACATCGCTAAATAATGCTTTTCAATTTAGCACATGAAAATTTGAGACACAAAGCCAATGTTATGAGGTTGCCATCGATCATTGAATAGAAATTTCTGGAGACTATTTTAGTTATCTAATGACATAGTTTTCACGTGCTTTGCAGACGAATGACACAACCAGTGAGTGACCTTTTACCTTTATTTTGTTGTTTCATAAAGTTCTCTCAGTCAAATGATCAATGTCTGCTCCCACGCTGCACCCTGTCTCGTTCCCTCTGGTATCTATGACCCTGCAATGAACAAACAATTACTGACACCAAGTGATTTAATAAAATATTTAAAGACAAGCGCTATAAGAATTATAATTTTATTATACAATTATGTAAGCGTTATTAACTTCATGCATATGTTTTAATTTGGTATTTTAATTAATTTTAGGTGTCATAATGATTGTTTGGGAACCGATTCTTTTAGATGAGAAATAGCAGTAACTCGATCAATTGGGTGTGCGGTGCTACTTTATCCTCGCAATGATTTTTTCCTGTAGTGTAACACAGGCCTCCAGACTGTAGAGGGCAGAAAAAAGCTGGAGTTGCTTTGTCTGCACTATAATAACTAATTGAAGAAGAAGGTCGCTCCTATTGGTGTAAGTAGTCGTCTGTCAGTCACCACCCGAGACGTCGGAAGACGCAGAGGAACGACGCGGCCCAGAGGATAAAACGACGGGGGAAAGAAAGCGATCGAACGGTCGGTAAGAAAAGACAGTTAGTGGTTTGGTTTAAAAGGATGTCCGCAGGGACTGGATACCCAGCGGTGGTCTTGTGGCCACCAGCACACATCCAGCCTAGGGCGCTGTCTTTGCCCGGTTTTCGGGAAGGGGTGGGGGAGCTTCTGTTGTGATGGACTGGCGGGGTGGAGGCCGTGTTTTCTGTCAACACAGAAACACGTAATCAGTTGAATTACAGGTGGAGCGGCGGCGCAGTTCGTCATGCTTGCCGACATGTTGGACACTGCAGGACCGGCGATTCCTCCTAAAGGGTTCTTTTCGAAAAGCGAACAAGGGGCGAAGTGTTAGTATTATCCGGGGGTTGTAGTGGCGGTGAACACTACTAACTGACGGCTACCTTGTCCTCATGTTTGTGTGTTTGCCTGCGACAGAGCTCCCCACAGAGCATCCAGCCCAACTTCTGAGAGCCGAAATCAGTCTCTGGAGAAACCCAGCTAGTTGTGCAGGTGAGATGGTTAACCTGTTGTTCAGTTACCTTAACTTTCTGTTTTGTTTCATAAACCCAGCTAATCTCGACCTGCTGAGAAAGGTGGCAGAAACATATCACACAAGTAGCTGCTTCCACTAGCAGCTGTATTTATTAAAACTATAGTGCTTACTGTTTGGTTAATGAATATTGAGCATATTTTAGATTATGCAAGTTTTATGCAAGTAACACAGTAGTGCTCCTCTTCACTACTTTTCAGATGCAGATAGTTTGAAATGTGAACTTCACTTCACCTCCAAGTCTTCACACACTTCATATACGGTGTTTATGATTTAAAAATGCAACAATAATTGCAGTTATTTTTGTAAATCTACATTTTACATCTGTTACACAGTCTTGAATCTTGAAGTTGGAACATGATTTTTACCTCTCATTTTCTCCAGACTCTGATACCCCCCAGAAGCCTGTCCCCTTGATTTCCCCTGTGAGCTCTAGAGCGTCCCTCAGCCCAAATGGCAGGACGCCCCATGCGCCCTAACGGCCAGCCTCAACCCAGCAAGATCTGCCAGTTCAAGCTGGTTCTGCTAGGGGAGTCTGCTGTGGGGAAGTCCAGCTTGGTGCTGCGGTTTGTAAAAGGCCAATTTCATGAGTACCAGGAGAGCACCATTGGAGGTATGAATAACAACACACGAAGCAGAACGTAAACGGACCCATTTTGTCTTGTCATACATGACAACGTTTGATATTTTTGTTTAGCTTCTCGCAGGGTTACAATGTAACCTCAGGTTTGCTGGGGTTTCCAGTGGGTGGTCTGGTTGCCTCTTACAGTCCACAGATGTGCTTCAGGTTAACTGGTCACCATAATTTTCCTGTAGTATGTGCATATGTAGGTGACTGTGTGCATGGCCATCGTGTGATGAACTAGTATCCTGCCCAGGGTGTAGCCTCCTGGCAATTTTGGGATAGGTTTTGGGCTACCATGACTCTGACAAGGGCAAATAAATAAACCTCGATGGATGGATATTAATGTGACAAAGCGATACTTTTCACATAATACCACTGATTTTAGAAATTTCATTTACTGGTTATCTGAGGATTCTGTTGTTCTCTTTACTTTTCTTTTTTTAAACCACCACATACCCCCCTCCCATCTTTTGATGCATTTCTGTCCCGATGCTGCACCCTTCTAAGCTGCGTTCCTGACTCAGTCTGTGTGCCTGGATGATACCACAGTGAAGTTTGAGATCTGGGACACAGCAGGGCAGGAGCGCTATCACAGTTTGGCCCCGATGTATTATAGAGGAGCTCAGGCAGCCATCGTTGTATTCGACATTACCAATACGGTAACACTGCACACTTTATTTACTCAATTATTCAGCTGTCACTTTTACTCAAGGTAACTTTGACCTAAAAACTTTAAATATTGGTTTTGTTAAAAGCACTAGTCCTTGTTGGAGGTTGTATCTTTTACCCAGTGGTGATTGTTGCTCTTCTGTTGTTCTTCTGAACAGTGTGGCAGTTCGTCATAACTGTTACTCCTGTGGAGAGGGAACATAGGATTTAATTTTGGACAAGATCGCTTAAATACCTCCAACAGTGCTGGTTGAAAGAGCAGCACATATCTAATCTGATGTATCTATACGAAACATAGTAGTAATAAAATGAATATGCAGACCATGGATACCATTCTTTAATGTGGATCTTTCAATAGTGTTATTAGGCACCTGGGTCAGGTTTGAATTATGAAAATGCAGCAGATCCTCTTCATTTGAATCATTGTGTATTGTATCTTACAAGGAGACGTTTGGCCGAGCCAAGACCTGGGTGAAAGAACTTCAGAGACAAGCCAGTCCCAACATTGTTATTGCACTGGCTGGAAACAAGGCTGATTTGTCTGCCAAGAGAGCCGTGGAGTATGAGGTGCGCTGCCGTGTGTCCCTCACCAGAACAAGTCAGAGAAACTGTACCATGTCAGTTTAAAATGTATATGTGCCCTTTGTCAGTGAGAATAAGCTATTTTTGGTTTATGCTACTGTTGAGCTAAACCACTGCTGCAGTTTAGACCAGCTTTTCATACATGTGTCTTTGCTCAGTTTATTGTGGTCTGACTTCCACTGCACTTCTAACAGGAAGCACAGGCTTATGCGGATGACAACAGCCTGCTGTTCATGGAAACTTCTGCCAAGACTGCCATGAATGTCAATGACCTTTTCTTAGCTATTGGTAAGACCTTCCACAAATCATGGAGAGGAAATTGATTATCTAAAGAAACAGGAAAACAATATTAGAATGTAAGCATTTTAACAACTCTTGATTTCATTCCCATGATTCCCATGCATTTGGCCATCACAGGCCAGGTTTGTATTTCAAACAATTTCATAGATGGCCTTGCTGTGACAAAATAAATATTCCAGCTTTTTTAAGAACACTTGCATAGATGTATGATTAAATACATTTTGGAAGTGGCACAGAAGTGTTGTCAGTGCCTATTGTGCACCGGTTTAAAAAAAAAAAAAAAAAAAGGGTTATACTTTTTCTCCTTCATTCTGTATGCATGTGACCACCACAGTGGTGGAGCAGGTGAAGTTTTTTGATGTTTGCATGTTATTAATGTGACACAGCCATTAATGTTTAACTTAACAGTTAATGCAGTATGTTATGTTTTAATGAAGACTGATTTGTAAAATAGCTACTGAGGGGCAAAATACTGCAAGAGTAGCAGCTAATACCTGGGTAGATAGTTACTCTAACTTGTGTATTACATTTTTGTAGTGTTTTCCTGTATTATATTTTGATACATTTATAGTAATATTAGGTTACCAAAAATTAAAGTACTGTTTAACAATGTCATCTTGGGTTTTGGATTTGCTCTGATTACTACCTCCTCTTTTTTTTTTTTTTTTTTTTT
>UFQX01005247.1:0-74257 GCA_900497675.1 Arapaima gigas | reverse complement strand
TTCCTGCAGTATTTATTTTTTTTTTTTTTTTTTTTTTTTTTTTTTTTTTGCAGCCAAGAAATTGCCAAAAAGCGAGCCCCAGGCTGGTGTGGGTGGTGTGGTGGGAAGAGGAAACCGAGCAGGCGTGGATCTAAACCAGCCCAGCCAGGCCAACAAGAGCCAGTGCTGTGGAAACTGAGGACACTGTGGGAGGGTGGGAGGAGAGGGACAGGTATATGTTGTATGTTTGGTTTGGTGGCGAGAGAATGTGCGATGGGAACAAATTTAGGTGTCTCACATTTTGCCCCCAAACTGAAGTCTCCTGTGGTTCAGTGCAGCTGAGCTCCCCTGCCAAAGTGCAGCTGACTAGAGTTCTTTAGGTACAGATTGGTGAAGGAGGAATGTGACTTTTGGGCACAGCTGTTTCTACTGAAGTATGGACCTCAAGCAATGCCTGGAGACGCTATGAAGTATTCACCTCGACCTTTGTGTCTGTGCAACATGTTTAGAAGAAACACCATTGGATTTCTTCATGGTTGGTTAAAATGTGTTTGAAGATACATGCCTTTGAAATTTGACATCCACAATATTTTTTTTATATATATATATTTTTTTTGTCTAAGTGGATGTCAGCAGTCTAAATCTTAAATTCACAAACAGTGTCAGAACTGAAGATATGTACTTGAGTAACAACTTTACTCCTCAAAACTTGGCTGTATTGAAGATAGCCATGTTTTTGGTAAGAGCAATTGGTTTTGTTTCTTTTAAAACTGGGATAGGAGTGAAGCTTGTATGACCCTAGACTGTAGAAGTACTGTAGATAATGACATGACAATTTTGTTCTTCTTGGAAGAGGTTTGTGGATGGAGGCTATGGGCAAAATCTGAAATTACATCCCACATGAGTGTGAAGAGGAATTATCATTGTGAAACCTGATTGCCTGCCTAGTTACATTTAATCCACATCAAGTTTAACATACTGGAACAGTACAAACAGTCAGCTGATGGCAGGGTTTGCTGCAGGAACATGTGCAGTGACAGTGCAATGACAATGTAGTGTGAAGACACTTAGAAATATACATTTCCAGATGTGATTGTCACACAGAGGTGGGAACAAAATAAAAAAGGGATTAAAGGCACAACTCAACTGCAAATTTGCACTAAAGCAGAGTCCTCAAAGCAATCCATTATTACTCTACATGGTCAATCTTTACATCAGTGGTATAAAGAGCTGCTGTACTTGCCCAGTATGGAAATGATGCAATCCAGTAATGATGCATGCAGTTTAGTCACAATACTGGTTACAGCAATTTTTAAATAATGAAGCACATGGCACATAACAAATACATGACATCACCCACAAAATACTTTTCTCTGAAAATTTTTTTTCCCCATTCTTTATATTATCACCTTTGCCCCAGTAACAGACTCAAAGTCCTTGCATATGATATAGGTACAGTACAATGTATTGGCAGTTATTTTAGAGTAAAATGTATTCATATTTGACTGCTTTGTATCTTCCAGTCCATAGTAACCCACACAATTAATTGTAATATTAAGAATTATACTATATTAATCATTACTGTTACTTTAGCAGTGAGACCCAAACTAAAATTGAACTTACTGGTATACACAGTACATACAAAATCAAAATGTTCACAAGGTACCACTGTGAAAACAAAGGTATCCTTAAAAAATTAAGTTGTCATTTAGCACATCATGAGCTTATGTGTTAAGTGTTTCATTATCACAGGGAATAGGCATATTTTAGAGTGATTGACTTGCCAATAAAATAATTTGGAGTTCAGCATTTTAACTTTCTGTTCTGCCTCATATTTACAGTCTTTGGTTACTTCACTAAATCTGGTGTATAAACTGCTTAAAAATATAAAGGAAAGTATCTATCTTGGTTAAGAATGGGGAATCAAGGAGAAGCTAATTACCGTTTTCATTAGGTATTTAATGTAAGTAAAAATAATCTCATGTCTTGTCTTCTATGTATGACAATAAATTTTCTTTCATAACTGTTTTGAGTTGGTGCTGGTTTAAATAGCACACTAAAGTGAATAATGGCCTTATAAGCTATAGCCATCTATGCTTGACTGCTTAGGCAGCACCTTTTAACACAGAACAACACCAGCTATTACCAGGGTGATGCTGCTACAGAGCCCCTGGTGCCAGATGACATTGGTAGTAATTAAAAAACTAACCTAACAGCATTTTAATATAGCACTTTGCATAAAAAAGGGGAACATACTTTTCCCAAACACAATACATTTATAAAAAACTTGAAGCTATAAAAGCCAGTTAATGTAATGTTTTATTTTTAATTCTTATGTCCAAAAAAAAAAAAAAAAATCACATTTTAAGAACACATACTTGTGAAGCACAGTTCACTATTAAACTAACATTTAATTTTGTGTAAAAACTGATTTTAAGAGCAGTTGCTTTCCTGGCTTAAAAAGAGATGTGTTCCACTTGTGCCATATTGTCCAATTAAAACGGGACTAGTGAAATTCACGGAGATCAAGTGCAAACCACAGTCAAACCAGTGAGATTAGAATGTTTTTAGTGTACAATACATTCCTCAGAAACACTTATGGTTCCTTGTAAGTAAAAAAACGTAAATGGTGAAAGACATACAAAACTACTTTCGAAGTGATTACAGTCTCCTGTGTTTTGTCATTTGCAAGAGCAGCAATACTACACTCTTTCTCTCTCTCACACACACACACACANCACACACACACACACACACACACACACACACACACACACACACACACACACACACACACACACACACACACACACCACTTATTGCCTCATTGCAGCTGTATTTCTATTTTGATGATCCTTTCAACAGTATTTCAGACATATATAGTGTTTTCAATGTACACATTCAAAGGACAATAGAACTTCAGGGCAAACTTGACTTCAAAAAAAATATATATTTAAATACTATTTATCATCAGCTCTAATTGTATCCCTTTGTAGTGGTTTGAAGTACCAAATTTGGCCCTTCTGGAAAAGAAGATGTCCTACAAAATTTGCTCAATAAGAGGTTCCCCCACTCAGCAAGAGAAATACAGCCTCTGATGACTGTGTATAAGCTTGCAGTACAACCCTAAAAATAAATACAGTGCGAGATGCAGAGAGCTCAAAGGGCAAAACAACAATAGCCCGGCCCAATACTTTCCAATAAAAAAAAAAAAGCATGATTTTGTTTTCAGTAGTTTCACAACTGCTATGTACGTATAAATTTAAAGAGCACTCCAACAAAAAAGTTGAACACAGTTTAGCCTGAATACTTAAAATGGGTAAGTGCCTTACATGCTGCACTAATTTACACGTAGTGTGGAGCCACCTACTTTCTCCTGGAATTTAACCATTACAGCATCTTAAAATATCCAGAGGACTGCAAACATCTTTCTCTGCCATAATAAATATTACGCAAGAAAAAGCTGACTGGTGCACATGGAATTCCACACTATAAAGTCAGGGAAATGTGTTTGTGTAGAACGCTGAACAGCAGCAAAAACAAAGGATAAAAATAAAAGTCAGAAACATATCTTAGTCAGAAACTAAGATAGTACCTTCAAATGGAATTACAGAGATGTCTATCAAAGTTGTAGTTAAGCAAAGCCAGCTTTTAAGACAGAGTGCAGGATTCGGGGTTCTTAGGATTCCTGCTATCAAGATCAAGATTTTTTTGGCTGAGCAGTTCATCAGGCAGAGTTTGGGGAAGATCTAACCCATCATCTTCATCGCCTCCTTCTGCAGGATCCGGTTCCTTGCATGGTTTGGACTGTGTTAATAGGGTGCCAGCATCAGGAATATTTCCCACTGCTTCAGATGTGGTATCCAACAGAGGATCTACACAGGGCACAGCATTGATTTGCTCAGGAGAAGCCTCCCTCATTACTTCTTTGTTTGGGGACAGGTCCCCTTGGTCATCTTGACTCCTGAAGATGCCATCATGTGAAGGGCTGCTAGTGATGGCTAAAGAGGGCATTTGGGCAAAGGTCTTTTGGACTATTCTCTGGAATTTAGCTAGCGGGCTTTCACTATTCACCTTTAGTTCTTCAGCTTTTTTACTACCCATTTCATTGTCAGCCTCTTCAGAGTCCACAGATGACTCCAGATGGGATGTGCCATGTGGTCGTAGGTATGGACTCCCTTCTTCTGCTGAGGGCTGCTCCTCCATTCCTTTCCTGAAGAAGGAACTGAACATGCCTCCAGAACTTTTCTGTGATGACACCTTCTCTGGAGTCTCTTTTATCCCTTCTTCATATATAATACTTGAGGGACTGTCCAGGCATACAACAGACATGGGAGCTTCTTCTGCAGACATCTCATTCTTCAAATCCCCCTTTATACTTGCCTGCCCTATGCCATCACTCTCTTCCCTCATACCCTCATCTGTCATATCAATTTTGTCTTCCTGCTCTGAATTCCTGACTTTGGTGTAAACAGGGACTGCTGATATGGTCATCCTCTCCTGTGAACATTTTTTAAACATTCAGGTGTTAGCCAACTATAGTACAAGTCAAAAGTTAAACAGCAAACTGAGCAATTTGTGAGGCAAATTACTTACAAGCACCTAATGGCAAAACTGGCAGCCATGATGAACACAGAAATAAACTTTTACATGTGTAAACATAACCCCCTTACACTAAGCTACTCCTAAAGTATCATTTTCAGTAAATGAAAAGTAAATCACATAAATCTATTTGTAATCTTAACTTGCTCAAACCTCTTTCAGATTCTCCAACTCCTGCATGAGTGAGTTCAAGGTGACTTCCAGCTTTCTTTTCTCCAGCCTCTCCCTCTCCAGCTCCTACAGGGGGGTACACCATGAACTCATATTAACTTAGCAACCTACCCACAACTGACCAGAGAAGCTATAATGTTTGCTGTAGAGTGCAACCAACACCACGCACCGCATTAGCATCGCTGGCCTCCCGTTGTGCCTCAGCAAGCATCTCTTCTGCCCCTTCCAGGGCATCCTGCAGGCAGCCAACCTGAAAGATCAGCACCTCCTGGTGGAGCTCCATTTGTCGAAGTTCCTGCATGGCCTCATTGTAGGCCTCCTGGAGCTCCAGCTGCAGAGGTACAACACAACACTCTGTATTACTTTTCAGTACACACAGCCAGCTTCATACATCCACACAATGTGACAAGCAGCAGCAATGGTGGCCAAAGTAGGAGATTACTGCTAAGTGCAATTTTCATAGCCCCCCCCCCCAAAAAAAAGTCACTGAGGTAAAAATGTTTGTGCATGACCAACCTTAGCAAGTAGGAAATGTAATACAGCCATGTTACATAATTTTTCTGACATGCTAAATGACTGAGCGAAGACTGACAGATACCGTAATCATTAATATTTTACAGAATGTGTGTATTATGTGATTGATATTCAATCATGTAACTTAAAAACTACACAATGGGGAAATCTGTTTATTGTCAAGTTCATATTCTTTAACAATGAATAGTGATTGTACTATAATAAGTAAATAATTACCATCTCAGGAAGTCTTGCAACCAAGTCATCTTCACTCTACCACAGGAAAATTTACACGTCACTTTCTTTTGGCAGTTTAATTTATGCATATAAACATAGACATAAATATATCTGAACAAAAGGTGCACCCTAAAACTCATGTACAAACTGTCTGCAATTTACCTGGCTTTCTCCACGGTCCAGCTTCTTGATGAAGCCCATTCGACTATCTGCACGGGACAGACGTCTGGCCGAGCCCTCTGCCTGGTACCAGGAATGTGACGTTGAAGAAACACAAACCTCAAAACATCACTTTACATAGAGTGCCTATCTTAATCAGCCGATTTTAAAAAGTCATCAGGATAATTAAAATGTACACAAGAAAGGTTTTGCACCTGTAAGCACACAGAAGTGAGAATAAGTTATAAAAGCCATTTACACAGGAACAGTGACTACATCAGAGAACATACAGGTTTCCATCATACTGAAATTCATCCAACTCCTTTTTCAGCCCTATTCTGAAATGAGAGGTGGGAGAATAATAATCTTTGGAATTTAACCCAAACTCCCAAATAATCAACTACTGAAATGATTCCCACACTACATATTACAGAACAGAAAACCAGAGAACATTCCAGGGGAAAAATTCCCACTTGGCTAAAGATTGACCGCATTTAAACATTTAACAGATTCCTCACATACATTTTCTCTGAATTGTAGCTGTCCGTGTGGTAATATGGGGTACAACAGGGGCTTTATATGATAATTGGTCATTTAAGATAATTATGAACATGCCAATGTCTCTCGTTACTCAGGAAATACAAGAAACCTAACTGAATAGGCATGACACATAGTTTAAGACATATTACTGCCAGTCATCACACCCTTCAGCAAACATAAAAGTATTCTCTACTAAAACTATAGCAATAACAAAAAAAAACCTGAAAACAAAAACCCCTGAAATGGTAAGGATGTTGCCATGAAAAACTGCCCCAATCTATTGGAAATGACCATCTATAAAAAAGATCAATTCAGCAACGTGGGATTTTACCAAAAAAGTGGTACGGCAACAAACACTAAAGAATAACTCATTTAATTAAAGTCTTTATTCAAAGTCATTACCTGTAGCTAGATACTGTGGATGGCCTGTACAGCATAAGTGACGGGGAAGTTTCTGTTTTTCTGTAACATTCTAAGAAGTGACCACAGTGTCACACGGCATGTGTCATGACATCACAATCAAGTCCTGATAACGTGCCAGTGTTTAAAAGAATCATAACGCACCAGTTCAGAAATGGCAAGTAAATGCAATATATATGATATTTACAATTACGTCTTTTAAGCAGAAGTGTACTATTTCAACAGACACAGCAGGGCCGTTTGACCAGCTTACCACATATTTCCCCCCAGGATGTTCTGCAACCCAATTTGCAGGATTGCTTAAAAGAACCACTGACGTTTTGAACACAGACGAGTGAAAGCGCAATGCTGGGGGTCGCGCGGCCAATGTTGAGGCAACACGTCCGCGTGAGCACCTTCAAAACTACAATTCCCCAAATGTGGGGATAAAAGCGAACCTTTTTTGTTGCTGCCTTAAAACTATCATTTTGTTTACTTGGTTCCTCTCGTGATTTTTAACCATGGCGAAGTTTGCGCTGCGTTCACTTCCTGAAACACAAAACTGCGCAAGAGTTACAGCCCGATGTTTGTGAGGAATCGTGGTTTTAAAAACCCACATACTGTCACCGGGCTCCAGCTTTGCGTTGGGACTAGCCCACATGGCCTTGGCTGAAACGTGCTTCTTTCGAAAGGAATAGAAGTATTTGTGCAAATCTACAAGAAATGCTGTAGATGAATAACGAGGATAACCATTTTTAGGAAGTTTACACACTACAGCTCAAAGAAAGCATCCGTGAGACAAACTCTACAGCATTTATAAGCATTTATTCCTTCTTAAATACGCTCCGTACGTTTGAGGTTGAAATAAACACGTCATTAAGAACATAATTTAACAGAGTAAATATAAACGTTAACCACCCTCACCTCTTTTATGATGTGTCGAAGTGACTCGTCTTCACTCATTCCCCGAGACAGAGCCCGTTTCCTTGGCGTGTTCATTCTTTCCGGAGCCCCCGAGTGCATTATTTCCACACACTTACTTCTCAAGTCAGATTATATATACATATATATTTGCCACAATGACACCACGAGACGCAGAAGTGTTGCTGAAGATGCCGGTCTAGCTCGCTGGGGACGAAACCTTGAAATGGAGTTTCGCCTGGTCATGGGAGGGGGCTGGGCGGACAATAATGGGCGTTTCGTTCGCCCCTGTTGGCTGATTTCCCAGCCCGCAAGTACGATTTGCGATGGCAAAATGACAACGGCGATCTGCCGAAGTGCTGCTACTAAACCTGCTTTAGCGATTTTCCTTTACTTGTTCAAAGTCAACTTTCAACATAAAAACACTTTGAAACAGACACCAGCGCACGTTATGTATTAGACGCAAATACACGCTAACTAATGTCCTATAGCAGGAACGGTTCCAAGTGCAACACTGTACGTGTGAAAAACCATGGAAAATAATGCAAAAGAGTCAATATTGAGCATTTAAGAGCTCCTTCTTCAAAAACATCCAGAAACGATGCGATCTACACGAACACGAAGATACACTTTCTTTGAAATATCTAGGTTACAAAATATGTATTTTAATTCGTCCGGTTAAAAAAATAAGAAAATCCAGTACTTAAACTTCACCATCAGAGTGATCGTTGCCACAGTAACACCTGTGACAGTTATACAGCATGTCTTCAATACAACACGGATTCAACAAAGTGACAAGAGCCACATTTTGAGAAAAAGTTAACTAATTTTAAAACACTTTAAAATGCAGCCTTTCCAATATAGAGAACGCTTTTATTAAAAAAGTCGCACTTTGAGGCACGTTGAATCTCACCCTGTATTTCCGGAACCGGTTCTGGGCCACGATGCCACACCCAGACACGCCCTCATCGGCACTCTGTGAACAGGTGAACTACCTCCTGAAAGTCCCTCACAAACAGCTCTCCATTTATTTTGGTTCTACCAAACACACAGAAGTTTTGGTCAGATTTTCTTTGCTCTTTGAACACCTTTATATGTCTTGACTTTTTCTTTCACCTTTAAGTGTGTGTAAATATACATATATTTTCCTCCAAGAGATGGTTATGTAATTAATAATAAAAAAATGTAAATCAATACAAAAATACAACCGTAAATTCCAAAACCCCGAAAGCTGCCAGAACTGTGCTTTTGTGCACATCACATTTATTAGGTATAATGTTTTTTTTTGCAGTCCCACTGGCATTGTTGAATAATTGTCTAATTCTATTTTGCATGTTTTGAGACGTTTGTAATTTAATTTCAATAAAGCTCATTTATTCAGAACAACTGAGCCACCAACTCTCACTGATTCCTTACCTGGCGAGCCTTGATGACGTCGAGAACCACGCAAGTCGAGCAGCTCGTAGTTGTGCGTCTGTTGGCAACCATCTCTCAGAAGTGTTGTACCTGTTTAGTTTAAAACTCAAAGCAATAAAACGCAATGAATTCTCTCGAAGCGCAATGTCGTTACGAGCATTATATATATATATTTTGTGATTTACTATTCATTTATTGTAAATAATACTTAGCATAAGGGCGTTAGGAGTGATTACATGTTATGGTAACTGCTTGGTTTAGCAGTGTTCCAGGAATAAAAAGTTGTCTATTTTATATAACGCCTTTAAAAGTACTTTCTGAAAGTGCCTTACAGTAAATCCATTCATCATTAGCAACTGCATGTCCAATGAAGACTCTGGAAGTATAGGCCTAAGGAAGAGTATGCCATGGAAGGAATCCAGTGCACCACTGGGCAAAAACACACATTCACAGACACATTACACACATTAAGAGCAATATAGTTTGGCCAATTCACCCATGAGAAGAAACCCAGTAAACACAGGGAGAATATGTAAACTGTGCAGCCTGAGGCATATTCCAAAACATGTTAGAATCCACAACTCAGGGACGAACTTCAAGAAACCAGCTGTGCCAACATGCTGCTCAAAAACCACAGATAAGAAAACCAAAAAGGGTATAGAAAAGACAAGTATAAAAATGTTTTTTGTATAAGCAACTTTTAACATGGGTCATAAATCTGGTTTTAAATTAGATTTTCTCCATATGTAAAGGCCATGGCAAAGACTTTGCATGTTGCAAAAAGGGATGAACATGCTCTGAAAAGCATTATTTTCCCATATAAAATATAATAATTATTTTTAGAAGAATTCGAATGATGAGAAATCTTTGTGGAATAAAGGATGCTTGTTATGTGAGGGAAGCCTGCATTTTTAAATGACTTATAGCAGTACTCCTACATTCATGTAATATTAACTGTCCAGTGTGCTTATCCAAGTTGCAGTGGTCCAAAGCATTTCACCATTTCTGTATGCGTTACATTTGAACTGTTACTTATACTTAAGTAGTTTACATTTATTCCTTCACCACACTTTTTCCTAAGTGACTTACAAATCAGAGTAAATAAAAAGTTCTTTTCACAACAAAGAAATTTTGACAGACACTTGATATTTATGCACAATTTCTCCAATAACATATTACACAAGGAGGTGAAATTGATAGGAAATGCAAAGGTTATTGTGACATATGATAGTTTATAGAACAGTTATTAGGTTAAGAGGGAATATGGCTGAAAGATGTGTTTTGAGACCCTTCTTGAACGGGTCTTTCTAGGGTGCACCCTAACCAGCCTAAGACCCTGTGATTCCAGCAAAGGCTCCCAAGTACTGCAGGATTTACTTCTAAAAATGGTTAACGTTAAAGAGTAAAAGTAGTTTCTGTTATTGATACTTTTTATTTGTACTCAAGGACTTTTGTAAAGAAAATAGTACTTTTTCCTCCATTAAATTTCTATCACCTGCTTCTTGTTAATTTTGAAATTATGAATGGATTTCACTGAATTTTCACTTAAAATATATTGCTTCTTGTCAACTGACTACTTTGGGCAATTTCATTGGCCAATTTTCTAGCAGTGAAACCAGAATTTAGTGTTGACCAATAATGTGAATATGTTATGAATGAGAGTGTAAGTGACTTCTATGATGGACAAGCATCCCATCCAGGCTGTACCCTGCCTTGCACCCTGTGCTTCTACTGCTTCACCTGGGGGGGCAGCAAGTAGTACTGCCACTTCACAGCAGCTGGGTTGTTTGATGTGGCCAATTGTGGGGCAGAAGAGGCCACAGAGGCAGGACAATGGCACCTGACAGCAGGTTTCCAACCAAGATGGGCTTTAAAAAAGTCAGCAAAACAAAGCTTCAACAAATAGAGCCAATATAGCCTCTCCAGCACTACTTCCAAACTCTCCTCTGTCCCAGCACTCAGACCAGATGCTTACATGGAGTTTCTGAGCAATCCGACTGACTGCACCTAGTCATCATGAAGGGAGGGGGGCTGTCTGCCAGCCTGAAAGAGAGAGAGAGAGTACAAAAGAGAGAAGCTGCCCAACCTGATTAACTTTTTGCTGCTGCAATGGAAAGAAAAGTCTCCTAGATGCTAAATGCACAAGTTGGTGAAAAAACAAAAGTACTAATGTACATAAATTGCCTTAGTTAAAACATCTGTCAAATAGCACAATGCTATTTTTACTTTTTGCTGTAAAAGGAATACATTTTTATATTCTATTATAGGCAGTCACAAGAAATCTTTCGTTTTAAGACATTTATAGTATCAGACGTTGTGATGGCTCAGTTGTGATCACTGTATGGACTACAGAATGATATAACGTTAGGAAGGCAGAGAGTTAAGACTAAAACCCAGATATGCACTATACATGTACATTCCCCAGGATACTGAAACACCCTTTCTAAGTTTACTAGTAAACTCGCTTTGTGTTAAATAACAAACCAAAAGCTATATGCATAACAGTACTGTCAGCCACTAGAAGTGGAAATTTCCCTTCTTTACCTATTTAAAAGCGTCTTTCCAACTATTAAAATTTCCCCTATAATGTATTAAAGTAGAATACACAGCGTTATTCAACTACTGCCGGGCTATTTGAAAGCACGCACAAGACCACCGGAAGTTACGTCACTTCCGCCTTGGTACAACGATGGAATATTTAATTAATACAGTACTGTATTTTTTGGAGACTGAAGGAAGTTGCAAAAAAATTTCATATCTCGGCTGTAAAGTGCTAATAAAAACATTGAAAAGAATTGCTTAATTTGACGTTAGATATAATTAATGGACAATTTTCGACAATTAAATTAAATTAATTTTAAATCATGTCAGGGTACTTGCTTATGCTGTTCGTTATCACCTGAGTGTGTATCTATCATGAAATAAACGGACTGTCTGGGAGCATCTTGTAAAATAAAATTTAAACAAATTATATGCACAGTTAAATTTTATCAATTGATGGCAGTAATGTGTAAATTCTTAAGGCGTGGGCTGAAATAAGGAGCAGTGACGTTAGTAGGACAGATTATATTGTGTAGTTTGCTCAAAAGGTTCTAGTTCCATCAGCAATAAACATCTCATTCAGTTTTCTTCTCTTTTATTTTTACAGTAACAATCGTTCAGTTTGGTTTGTCCCACTGAAACAAATCAAAATAAAATGTTTAATTTCATTTTATTCAGTCAAGTAGCTGAAGTTCTAAGTTCATCCAGAGTAAACAAGTTACCACCCAGCTTATCTTTCTCCACTTAAAAAGGTTTTTTTTTTAAAAAACTTTTTAAGGAGGTGTGTATCCAAGTAAATATGCTATGCGTGCAAACATACATAGATTTCTGGATGTTTATATGTGATTCTAATACAGAATCACTTTTAAAAATTGCAAGTAATTAAAATGCAGGGGCACTAACTTTACATTGTCTATTTCCCCATGGGCAGTAAAAATAAATAGGATCCAGACTGATGTAAGTGTAAACAGTTGCTCAAATGGACAGGATGTATAAATAAACTGTGTTGTGCCATAAAAGTTCAGGCTAAAGAGTAGCTGTAGCAAAGGTCTTTGTGTTTTAGTGGTCACAAGATGGGGTTACTATGGCAATGTTTATACAGGCCTACCAAACTAGTGGTTATTGCTACGTAGCTTTAAGTGTTTTAACAAATACGAACAGGAAAGAGCAGAAACCATATTAAGAATTGCCTGTAAATGACTTAACCATACCCCTTAGATAAAGTACATATTAAAGAGACATTTAACAATATAGTAATTTTACATGTTTGCCACAAGCAGCAGCAACAATGAAAGAGGATCAGTTTGAACACATGCTGACTTATGGAGTGGCTATGTCATCCATGGAGAAGAAACATTTAAATCAAAATTATGGATTGTTTTAGAACAAAGACAAAAAATTTAAAATTACTTTATACCATAAATAATAAATAAAAACAAAAAACAAAAATGTAAAACTGAAGACCCTGTGTGGGTGTGAAATAGGACCTCAACCAAGTTTCACAATAATTACCCCAGTTAATAAGTATCATTGTGGTGTGTTTGAACCAATAATATTCTGATTGCACTTTCTGAGGAAATGACTCGTTGAACATTTTTACAAGCTGTTCATGTGAGATTCCACAACATGCCTTGGAAATCCAGTGGTTCAAACATATGTTACTGGCCACTGTTGTGGTTTATTTCCCCTGCATACTGCATATACATGGTGAATATTGTGTTTATACACAAGAGTTTAGTATTTTAACAAACTCTACACAGACAGAGAACATGCAAACTCTGCATAGTTTACATGTTCTCAGCCTATGCTGGGCTGTACATTTGGATGTGGCTCAGTCTGTGTGGAATTTGCATTTTCTGCCTGTGTTTGTGTTGGATTTCTCCATTAGTCCAAAGATATCTGTTTCAGATAAACTGGGGAATCTAAACTGCCTTTTGTGTGTTTGTGTGAGTGAGTATGTTACACTGCTGAATAAACTGATGAATGATTGTGGGGACTTTAGTGTATCCACTATTGTCAGTTGTCTAGGACAAAACTGTCAGCTAATGCTAGTTTATGTAAATGCTGCTTCGGAAAAAAAAAATCAGAATACATGTACTTATACATTTCCAAGGAGTAACAACTTGCCAGGAATTGGGGCAACAAAAAGTATTAGTAATAGTTCTCAGAAGAGTTATACATAAAAACTGGGAGGAGCAAATTTACCTTGTTAAGCCTACAAGCCTACAGTTATTTCAAGTATACAGTAAGTTACTTTACTAGTACTATTTCATAGTTTTCACTGCAAAGCACATTGTACAGAGGCAGCCTCGTGAACATGTTGTCAATAGAGGTTTTAGAATGTAGAACTGAGGGCAACATCTTTTGTTAGTATTACTTTAAAAATTCACTTATTTATAATAAATAATCAGAAATTCACTACATTACATTACAGTGATTTTATGTCCAATATGAGAAATATATTAAGCCTATGTCATCTCAGATTTGAAAAGAAAGCCAAAACCAAAATATAATCTGATTGTGGCACCCAACCTATAGGCCTAAAACTTTGCCAGGTTACCAGACATAATTATGGAGTTTTTTCATGGACTGGATGACTTTTATACATTTTTATCTTCCGCTACTAAAGAGGCAGATAAATTTCTTGGTGCTGCCCTACTTCAGATTAAATCAACAATATTCAGAAATGGCTTCTTACTTTCTTCTATTTTGTTTTATTCAGCTGAAATGTATTCTTTCAGACCATATTTTACCCAAATTTCATTATATGAATCACAATCTGAGTTTCAAAGTAAAAAAGATTATAGAAAACTTGTCTCCATACTGCTGTACAACAAAATAATAATTGCCCTTAAATTGTATATCCCAGCCTCCCCCAAAAGAATTATCTACAAAATAGTTTCCAAGCACTTACATATTTGTACCTTTTCTTCCGTTGTGTTTTCTTTTCTTCTGTTACACAGAAAAACATCGTTTGCATGTTAGCTGTGAGGAAGACATCCAATGTAAAAGTTGGTTGAAAAATTTCAAACTGTGTGGGCAGATTATTTTGATCGGGTTATTACTAAATGCAATGTTTTTGATTTTAATAATGAACAAAATAAAGACATGTAAGTTATTAGTAACAAGATATGCGCACGTGTAGCTGTATTAGTCAATGAGGAAGCCGGATGATACTTAAAGATTTACCGCAATCCTAAATTTAACCCGACCCTGAACCCGAACCCTGTTCACACACCAAATTTACACAATGCTGCCACCTAGTGTACCGTTATGCGCATTAAACAAATATATTTGTGACGGCTTCACGAAAATAGTTGAACAATACAAAACGCATTTATCAGGGACACTTATCTGCGTATCCTTCAGTGAACCGAATAAGATTTCAGTTTACTTGAAACGCGGGGCTTTAAAGTGAAGTCAATATTAGTGCTGAACCCGCAAAGAGGGAGCTGGACCGTGCGCGTTCTCATCCATTATTCCTCCCGTCCTCCCGCAGATACTGAGCGCCATTACACTGAAGCCCAGTTTAACTTTTTGTTTGGCTTATTTTCTTGCAGTCCGTTGTTTCTTACCCGACTGCTTTAAACAATCATATTCGGTATTTTATCTAAGTTAGAGCTAGCAAAATACTGTTTTAACAATAGTACTTAATATTAAACATATTACAGATATTAGAACTTTTCTCTGCGATGGACTGTCGTCCCGTCCAGGGTGCGCGCGCTTCTCCGAACCCGGTCCTTCTAGGATCAGCTCCGCACCCCCGCGACCCTGAGCAACGCCGGCAATTCGCAAAAACGAGTGAATAAAAGAACAACTTCTCCACTGAGTATATTGTTGTCCTCGATTATTCGATAAATATTTAATTTTTAAGTGTTTCTCTGTGGTCTTTTAAGCAACCTTCCGCACGTGGCTAAAGCGCTTTAACACCGGTGCTCTCCTAGAAGTTCAAACACGAACTCAGGCCGGTCCTGTATAATTTCTTTTAAAAAAGCAAATGTCGCTCCTTCACAGGCTGTACATAAACCTTTAAAAAAGAGTAACAGGTGACAGCTGACACAAAAAAGATGCGCAGGACCGCTTTAAAATAAATAACATTTGTCCGATTGTCCTGCGTATATAACCAATTTGATTTTATGATTCTACATGTGTGTTACCGATCACACAGCTATTTGTATCCATGTAAAACGCTTGTAAAATTTAATGAATTGTAGCAAAGTCAGGGAGGGCTGTAAATTTTAATTAGTTTTCTTCTACAACCCTTGTAAAACCTTTGAATCATATCACCTGCACAGTGAATCTGACGTGTGACGAGGATAAACACACAAAGCATACAAACTCTTTCTCTCTCTCTCTCTCACATTCACACATTCACTCACTCACACACACACACACACACACACACACACACACACACACACACACACACACACACACACCCTCCCTCTCTTGACTTGGTGACAGACCTGAAAGCCTTTTGTTGTGTCCTCAGCCAATGGAGACGAATGACGACACCGAGCAGCGGTGATATATAAAGAGCCCTTTTTTAGACTTGCTTGCACACTTTTCATTCACTCATCTTAACACATGAATGTCGTGCATGTAATTATAACCAGTTAGCATGACCAACACAAACCTGTAAAAGCAAAAATACAACAGGAGTTAACAAACTTTAAGGCTGGGGCGCATACTTTTATGAGTGGACATATAGTTTTAGTTTATTGCCTAAGGAATAATTTATGAAGGTCATTAAAGTGGAATTGCCGCAAATCTTTATGAGGAGAGAATAATTACGTCGCAACGAGCTATTAGGGGAGAAGAAGACAGAAGGAAGCGCGCGAGAGTATTAAGTGCTGAGGACCATGCCCAGGTCTGACTTTCTGCTGTGTCTGGTGGTCCTCATTTCTCTGGGACTGTCCGGCAGCGACGAGCCGCAGCTCTTCTTGCCTCCCGCCAGTGAGATGCCCACGGAAGCCGGTGTGTCGCTCATTGAGATGGATGAAACGGGCGCCCACGAGTGTTCGGCGTGCGTGTGGCGAGAGCAGAGCAAAGTCCTCAGGCTGGAGACCATCAAGTCGCAGATCCTTAGCAAGCTGCGGCTCAAGCAGGCGCCCAACATCAGCCGGGAGGTGGTGAACCAGCTGCTGCCCAAAGCGCCGCCGCTGCAGCAGCTCCTGGACCATCACGACTTCCAGGGAGACGCTTCCTCCCAGGATGAATTCATGGAAGAAGACGAGTACCACGCGACCACCGAGTCGGTTATCACCATGGCCTCGGAACGTAAGTACTGCCCTCGGCACAAAGATGAACGAACTTACTGGCAAAAGTGGCCGTTTGTGCGGAGATTTGCTGAGCTGAACCAGCCCATTTATTTCCATATTTGTTACTTTTCAATCGGGAATGAATTAACTCCAGCAATCATAGAAATAACAGTTGTCTAACTCCGATTTCGTTCTTGCATCGTTGTATAAACATGAAGGGACAGCTTGCAAAATGTGGTTTACAGAGTTGTCGGAATAAAAGTGGAGCTGCGGGACCTGAACTTGACGGATGAGTAACGCAGCTTCTTGACAGCTGAAGGCGGGGTAAATTTTACAGCGGATCGCGCAGGAAGATTAAAGACGAGTATCGCTGTCACGCGGTTCCAGTGGTTCTATTTGTAGGTGTCAGAGTGCAGGTAATAGTGGGTGTAGCAGTGTTGGTGGTAGCGGTTTGCATTGGGGGGCGTAGCAGTGTTGGTGTTGGGTTGGTGTTAGCGGGTGAAACAGTGTCGGTGTTAATGGGTATCGTAGTGTTGGTGTTGGGTGGTTTTAGTGGGTTTAGCAGTGTCGGTGTTATTGGGTGGCGTTGGGTGTCAAGCAGCATCTGTGCTAGCGGGTGGTTTTGGGGGGTGAAGTGACATTAGGGGTGGTGTTATTGGGTGGCATTAGGGGGTGTAACAGTGTCAGTGTATAGCAGGTGGTGTTGGGGGTGTAACAGTGTCAGTGTATAGCAGGTGGTGTTGGGGGTGTAACAGTGTCAGTGTTAGCAGGTGGTGTTGGGGGTCTAACAGTGTCGATGTTGGGGGTGTAACAGTATCAGTGTTAGCAGGTGGGGTTAGGGGGTCTAACAGTGTCAGTGTTAGCAGGTGGTGTTAGGGGGCCTAACAGTCTCGGTGTGAGTGGGTGGTGTTAGGGGGCGTAACAGTGTCAGTGTGAGCGGGTGGTGTTATTGGGAATTAGCAGTGTCCGTGTTAGGGGTTGCAGCAGAGGTGAGCTGTCTCAAATGAAGGTGAGAGCAGAACTGCTGCCCAAAGGGGAAGTACAGTACAGCTGTCCTCTTCACTGCTTCCTCACAGTTTGTCCAAACCACAGATGTCCTGTTCAGTTTGACGCTGAAGCTCCTTCTAACATCCACAGTAGGATCTGTCCCGTTTCCAGACCTCAGTCAGCAGCCAGAATCCACGAAGCCCCTCAGCCAAAGACTTCAAACGAAACACGAACTTCCTCACAAACGCTGGCTGCGTCTCAGTTTCATCATTCAACCACGTCGATAAAACGTCGCGTTTAATAACAAAGGTTTCGCGATGGAAATGATCCAAAGTCCAAAACTGAACAACGATAATCCAGCACCACTGGGCTCCAACTCAGGGTGTCGCGCTCTTCAAAAACTCATTTTCCAAACACGATCATTTGCGTAGGCAGCAAAACAGGTGTTTAAATAAACATGTGAATGTAGAACAACGGCAGGAAAAACGGGCGATTATAGCAGCTACCTTGTTGTACGTAGGGAAACACTGTATATAGGCCTGCGGTGTAAATACCTCGTTTTTACCGCGCGCGGGTCGGGTACGGCCGACAGCTGTGTTCGATCAGTTCTTTATAAGCGGCTCTCAGCGGATCCCCCGCTGCTCGGCGCACTGAGAAAAAGTGTGTCCAAAAAGCCGCCATTGTTTCCTCGTGCAGCAGCCCCTCTCGACAGCACTTGCCTTTTTAAATGCGAAGTTTATAGGCGCACCTCGTTTTTTTTCCACTGAGGAGCACAAAGCCCCAGAAACAGTTGGGGTCGAGGGGAGTGTGTGACCTTTCGGCAGAGAATCGCCCGGGTTCAACAACATTTACACACGTAATGTATTCTGCGCAAGGCGGACGAAAAGCCGAGCAAATAATCCGTTTTTTCCCCCTTTCCGCGAGTGAACAAAGGTAGGTTTGTGTTCCCTTAACTAACCTCTGGGATGATTGTTACACAGCCCACGTCGCAAGGGGATCTCCGGCGCATAATGAACCTGCAGCGGTCGACCGTGGCCCCGCAGGACGAGCGCAAGCGCACGGACCCCCGGCGCAAACGGCGAGGGGCAGCGCGCTGTCGCAGTTTCCGCAAACTGCGTACGGATCACGACAATTCCGTTTAGTCATCTGCCGACGGGTGACTATACCGAGGCCAGAGACCGACGTCTTTCCCCCTGTACTGAAATATCCCGCCCGTGTTTGTAGTGTTAGAAGGTGTGAAACCCGCCACCCTTGAATTAAAGTTCTGTCCCTGGTAAAACTGAGTAAATAGTTCCCTGCCGGTGAGCCCATGCAAGACCTCAGACGTGCGTTGTGCCTTTGAAATAAACCTTGCAAAAACACCCATTTTGCGACCACTTTACCACTAAACGTGTCCAGTGTGGAAGTTAGCCTCGATGAATCATCTTGTGACACCCGCATTTAAAAAAAACTGTATATTATCACTGTAATATTTTTCCCATCGTTTTTGTCAGCATTTTGACATATTGAGAGCGATGCACCATAGCTCCTACTCAGAATAGTTTTTAATGCTAAAATCATTTGTTCATCTTCGATCTGAGATTAAAGTGAAATGTTTAAAAATTGTTCAACACGATAACTTTCTTACAACAGCGGTGTCCGGAAAACTTTTTCTGCGCTTTCGGTAACGCGGGCGCTTCTCCTGTGAGACGGACGGCTTTCTGAAGGGTCGTGGTCCCGATCCCTGCGTGTCCAGCTGTCTCTGCCCGTCTGGAAGTCCGAGTTTAATTTTCTTGTGTGTGACAGTGTGTTCTGTGTTCGCAAGCCGTGCAGCTGTGCCCTTCCGTTACAGTAAGTTACAGGATTGTCCCGCGTTACCCGGGCAGAGAGGTGAAGCTGCCTCCCCCGGAATGAAAACCTATATTGACCTGCAGATGTAAAACAGCTGCGACTGTCTGTTAAATTAAAACATCGGCCGTCTTGCACTGAAAAACGAAATTTCCCCCTATTAAGCAGCAAAACAGTCCTATTGTTATTTTCTCTGCAGTTGTTCTACTACACTTCATAATGGGACCCACTTCCGTTTTCAATGTCTAATTATTCAAATAAATGGTTAAAGTTGCTTCCCACGAGCTTTTAGATGAATTCCCATCCTTCACATTGGGATAACTTGCCATCAAAAAGCGTTTAGGTATTAATTTATTGAGCAAAGAGACATGTGCTCCTCTAGAAGACAGTTTACATCTGTGGGGGAGTGAGTGTTACAAGTCTTTATTTTTCCATAATTTATCCATCTGATTGTACTGGTTGAGAAGTGTTTTCTGGAAGCTCTCCTGCCTGTCGCATGGTTGTGGGTCCCGTAGGAGAGCAACGCTGTTCTACCCCTCAGCTGTAGAACTTCAAACCCACCAGCGCACAGTTCCGACAAGGCTGCTATGCACCTCCGGCCCCCTTTGGTGCTGCCGTGGGCTTAAAGCCCAAGTAAAATCCAGAATGATCTCAACTGTGTTGGCAAGTAAAAATTTGACTAACGGTACCTAAAATCCCTGATAATGTTCTCTAGTATCATATAATTATTTATGTGCGTTTGTGAAGCCATTTTTATTGCTAAAGTGTGTCCTTATTTATGAGTGACTATGCTGTGCGCATGACTGCAGAGGCAGGTTGGGGGGGGCAGGGCTTCGTTGTAAAGCATGTTATACAAGACCTTCAAAATTAGTTTTTTTTTTTTCTGCTCTGAGCTGTGCCAGCTGCACATTTTTCTGACAAAGTGTGTGCATGTGTGTGAACACGCTCCTATTTGTGATCCCCAAGCGCGAGCCCAGCATTCTGGTACTTGTGCTTTGGCCCCAGTGAGGTGGTGACCTTGCAGGGCCCTCATTTGTCACCCATCCCTACATTGAAACCAGGCCTTCCTCTCCTCTCAATGCCCTTTCTCCAGCAACCCCAAACCGGGTACATTTGAAAACGTTTGCTGATAATTTGTCATTTCCCCCCTTCTGATTTTCCGTAATTGGACAGCTTATGGTAATTTTTACCACTTTGGTGCACACCTGCGTTTCAAGCATCTGTTTGCAAGTTTCTGTACAAAGTACCGCAGGAGTGGTGGTACAACGTACTGCAGCTATGGTGTTACAAATAAAGAAGCTCTATGTTTAAAACTTAATTTTCTTATTTAGATGTTGAAAGCAGTCCTGTCTTGAAGCCTGATCTACATAAACTGCTTAGTGTAGTTAAGTGAAGTCAGAAATCAGTGCTTGCAAAAAACTGCCTGTGTTGTGTAGCTGGGAATCTCTTCTTAATCAGTTAACAGACCCAACGTCAGTTTTTATCCATTTACTCTTGCTACTAGGCTTTAAGAATTGCAGATGTTATTTTTACAGCTGCTGCTGAATTAGTGTCCATTATTGCTCTGTCGATTCTTATATAATAGAGACAGTTTTTTGCCCGCTGGAATAAAGCAGGGAATACAAACTAATGGGCAGATGAATAAAACTACTACTGGTAAGTTTTTGCATGAATTGTTGTTTTGTATTGTGCAGGGCTGTACGAGTGAAATGCGGCTATAACCAGTTTGCACATTTTGATAGGAAATGGCAAGTCTTTTGCCCCCTTCCCCCCAACCATACAACATGCACCCACACACACTGGAGAAAAATACCCCTATTGACAAAAGGGTCACAGGGTTCACAGCAATGTGATATATTAGATGAGGAGCCAATTAACCTCATTGGGTCTCTTTCTTTGGCAGAAAAGGAGAACCGGTAGTAGATTAAACAGCACTACCCCCCCCCCCCCAATACCACAACCATCCACCAACCACTCCCACTAAAAAAAGAAAAACAGAAAACACAAGTCTTTTATAGTGTTGACCCTATAAAAGGGTCATTTCCTGAAAGTGCAGGAACCATAAACATTAAGAGGAGAGCGATAAAAAGACAGCACAGCAAAAGTGCGGCTCTCTTAAGAGCAGTCACCTGCATTTGTTGGAAGTTGATGACTGTGTGTACCTTTATATATTTATTTAATTTGTGGAAGAACTTCAGATGGTGACACCTGTTCCCTTTCAGTTCCAGTTACCTCTCGGTATTAGAGATGAAAAACAGTTTTTTTTTAATTAAGTTTTTGAGAGCTTGCTCATCTAAGGTTGGTTAAAAAGAAATAAAACCTTTAAAAAGTGCCAGCCCTAGAAATAGCACAACATGCTGTCAATTTTATGGCTAATAAAATTTCAAAGGAACCAAAGTCCATTATTAGCTTGGACAAAATTTCACCAGTGACCAGTGGAATCTCACCCCTTCCATGTACTGCTCTTCATTCCCATGGTGATGTGTTGCTGCATCCCTACATTTTTAGGGTTTATAAGATGTCAGAACAGAAAAGAAATCTCTGATATAAAAGCCACAATGAAGTAAGAAAGAAAAAAAATAATTTATGCAAAATGAAAGAACTATAATTTGTAGAGCATAATGTGAAGCCATATTGCTTATTCAGCATGTTTTAGTGTTTGTAAATATTGATAAAATAATATGGTCTTCATATTATTCAGTAGTGAACATTGGTCCCATGGTACTTTTTACTCTACATCCCCTGGCTATGTTTTATAGCCATCCTGAAAAAACCTAAAACAGATGCTATGTATGGTTACTTAAGGAATTTATTGCTGACTTGAAGTAATTAAGTCACTTGGACCTTGAAAATGTTTACAAATAAAAACCTCACATGTATTTAAATATAAGCAGTAACTCATAAAAATATTATTCACATTTTGCTGCTTTTAAAAATCAGTTTTCCATTATCAAGTGAACATTTCCCTGAAGATGAGCACAGCTCAGTTTATTGACAGTGATTTTTTTAAATGTATTTCAAATGTGAAAATGATTATTTTGTGTCACACTTTGAACATCTTCATGTTGTTGTGTATTAATTGTAGGATTCCATAAAATACAGAGTGTGTGACTCTGTATGTTGAGTGATTTCAAATGTAAGGCTGGCTTAACAAAAAAAATTTGTGAGAACTGCTTTTTACCCAAAAAAAGGCTTTCTGCTTTTCTTCACATGGTCAGAGACAATAAATGTAGCTGCCAGGCATGCGCCTGCATCATTATCAGCAGGAAGAGGCAGTGAGTGCATCAGTATCTTGTGGGTCTCCTTGGCCTCCTGCCCCTCCAGAAAAGCCAGTAGCATTTTGAAGTAAGGAGAAGAGAATAGGAGAGGGAGTGAGGGGGCCAAAGATACCTCCACTACAGACCATTCCATTGTCATACTTACACAGTGCAAGTATTGTACTGGATGTGGCAGCTCACATAAGTTCAAAAAAGACATCACTATGTAGGCAAAAGTGTGTGTAATTAATAAAATGTAATTAATGCACTTTGTAAATGTGGGCTAAAATGATAAGAAAGCACAGTATCCACAACATGCTGTGTTAAACCTGGTGAAGCATAACAAAATCAACAAGTCTCTCAAAGGAGTGGTCAATCTAGGATCAAACGTTTAACAGCTACAGTTGTATTTGGTACGATTAGATTGTCTTTAAGACGTTTGTGGCACAGAACTTAAGACATGTCAAAGGGAAACGTAGGAATTCCACAGCAAGACAGTGCAGCCTTTCTAAAACTGCTTTATGTGGAAAGAATCATATATACGAAGATGATGCTGGTCATAATGCTTATGGTGATAGTTATTGTTGTGCTTGTGCTACAGAAAGTCTTTATGCTACAAAAAAAAATAATTTAACCATATCACATACAAAAAAAAAAAAAAATAGGGGCAGCTTGCAGAATTTGAATTTGCTTGGAGCACAGAGAGCAGCCCCAAGTCCAGCTGTCCGGTTCAGAGCCCTCTGCTCAGCATCTTGAATCTGTCTCTGTGGGAGATGTGTGCCTCCCTTTCAATGGTTCTGATTATAAGCCCATTGCCTTGTCCTGGGAGAGTCAGTTGAAGCCCTGTGTCCATGTGCATATGTGCGTGTATGTCTCTTTATCTGGCAGAACCGGGGGCTCACTCGGTTGGAACAAGGGGTATTAGGGGATATCTTTTGTGGCTCCTAGGGGGCTCCTCTACGGAGTCCTAATAGGAGTCTTGTGCCTGGCAGCGTCCCAGGGGACAATGTGAATAAGGGGGCTAACATCACACTCCTCATCTCAAGCTGGCCCCCCCTTCCAATCCCTGCCTCCCCCACTCTCTCCTGATGCCCCATGGGACAGAGAGTGAAACAAAGAGGGAGTTGGACTGGGGTGGGATGGGATGGTTGAGGGGGCACACTGTGCCCCCTGTCTTATTAGAGGGGTCATGAACATGTCACAATGATTAATTTGCTGAGGTGCAGGGGGATACCCTAGAGCCACATTTATCCAACACTGGTGCTCCCAAGTGCACACTTGCCACAAAATGGCACATTTGCATTTCCCATTAAGAAAGAAAATATAGATATATATGCAAATAGAATCCCTTTTTGCTTATGCCATTATGCAGTATCGTTTTGGACATTAACAATAGATGACCATTTTCTTTTTTCAAGCTATTCAGGCTCGCTTGGCTCACTGTTCCTTATCCCAGCTTCGAGAGCTGAAGGCACAAGGCCATTTTGAAGCCAGAATGACGATGATGCTGAACTTAAAGACAAACACACAACTGACGGCAGGTCACGCGGGTTCATTGGGGCTGCCAATTCCCTACGTTGTTTTTAAAAAATACGAAACATCTGTCTGGTGTCTTTTACGGTGCCAAATAAACAAGAAACATTAAGAAGTTTATCTGCAATGCTTTGTGTTTTGAGCTGTTGCCTGTGAACTCATCAGGTCCAGCGTTGCTTTGGAAGAAACGTCCATGTGCTCATCCTGAGATACTGACAAACCACTGTCTGAATAAACTGTCAAGTATGTGGTAATGCAACCTCAGAATGACGTTGGTAGCGGTTGCCGCTCAAGATTAAACACTTGATGGAGGCCACAGCACACAAATTGCTCCAACTGTCACTACAAATTATTCTCACACAGGCAGCTGTAGTGTGACTTTTTTGAGGTACTAGGAGGCAGTCAGATCTTCCCTTCTGGACTCCCTGAGAAACAAGGACTATCATGTGTTCTTATATCTACAGTTGCATAAGAACTGTTTTGTACCAGGAGTAACATTTGGCTTTGTTGCCAGCATTTGGACATGAGCAGAGCTCCCTGACCAAAACTGGCTTAATGCCACTTTAATTTTATGTGAACAACAGCCTGATGGCAGAGCCACATACCACTGTGTATCAGTTGGAAATTCTTCCATTAAAAAAGACAACAACCCTAAAATATTATCAAATTTATTGATCTCACTTTTCCTTTCCGGATGATTTTTTTTTTTCATTTTGCTAAAAGCCTTCCTGCATATTTCCTGCTTGGCCATCATTTCAGCTTTTAGAAAACTATTAGGCACTTAATGGGCAGACTTAATGTTGTCTCACGTGATCCTTTGGCCATTACAAAACCGGGAGCTTTAGTTGGCTGCGTTTGTGAATTGAGTATTGACACTGCCCAGTAGATCCAAGCTCCATGACCCTCTCAGTTTGATCTGAAAACGCCCCACTTTGCCACAAAACGCAGTCCCTGGCACAGCTGGCAATGGCGTGGAAATGTGCAGAGGAAACACATCACAACAAAGTCACTTGTCTGAGCTTTAGAATAATGTGGAAGTATGATTGGGATGCAGCCTTCAGGCCACTTGCCCTCACACAGCATCTGAGCCCACAAAATAAGTGCCCAGGCTTCATTAGCATATAGCTGTCAAAGTGTAGTACTGTACAGATGATGATTTTATGATGTCATTGCACCAGAAGGTGGTGCTCTAAGCAAAACCTCAGCTGATACCCCTGGCGGCTTAGTCATTTTTAAATAAGAGAACTCATTATGGTTCCTGCACTGCAAATGTGACAGATGTAATTAAGTTCTTAATTCTTATTTCCTATTTTTGGTGTGACATGGTAACACACACAATGAACACCAAATTTCGGGGGAAATGTTTGTGAAATTTCTCAGAACAGTGATCCATTGTGATTGAAATAACAGCCAATAACCACTCCTAAGTGCGAACAGTTAAACCAAACCAAAATTCAGTTCCATTCCTCGTTCTGCTTTTAGAATTTTAAAAATATTTTTTAAAATAATGTTTTGATATTTATTGCATTAAAATGCACCCTGCTTTTCATCATTAGTTCTGACTTCCTATTAGTTTGACTCTAGAATGAAATGTTGTATTGCCCAAATCTGAGCTGGCTCTACGTTCGCTAATCTAGCGAAGAAAAATCAATATTTCCATCACTAAAGGGCTCAATACCTAGTCGACCTTGACCTTCAAACTCAATTTGGCTATTAGGCCTGACCTCTAGCACCCCTGACGATGTAAAGAACTGACGGTTTTAACCCTTGACCCCATTTCTTAACTAGGCCTAGATGCCAAAGTGACATTTTGACACAGGAAGCCTTTGCAGGTTACCATGGTAACTTCAGATTTACCAGAAATTGACACAGGCTCTTCTTGTAACTATAAACTATACCCTATTCACTATGTAAAAATAAATAAGCATCAGCATTTGACCAAAGAGTATGTTTTATAATTAGGTAACTAGTTAGGAATACGGGTTTATAACTGCGAAGTTCCACATTGTTGAGCCTTTGAGATTCTGAATTATATGAATTGGTCTCTTTGCAGGTCACATTTGTTGACTGTCTATTAAGCCATGGCACATGGCCACATGTAAAATGTACTTTAAATTCCTTGCATTAGTATTTATGATACTGCTGACTAAAATATCTGAAACATTATATAGCAAAAATGATTTAATTTCCAGAATGTTTATCCTATTTTAACTTGACTTTGTTCCTTGACTTGAATTTGTATAGTATGACTGTTTCTTGAACAGCCAAAATTCAGTGCTGCTAAGTAACAAATACATGTATTTGAAACAGGGTACTGTGCAAAGAATGATCCCTGAACTGCAGGTAATGGTTTAATTATAAAAGTGACAGCAAAGCAAATTACAGCAATAAATCAGACAAAATCAGTAATCCATAATCCATGATGAGTAATGAACAGTGTTGTTGATGTTAGGATGCTCTGTTGGCTTCCTGCTCTCTTGGCTTCAGTTCCAAGGAAACAGCCCAACACACTTTGCTTGTCAGACAGTTGTTAGTAAAATGGAGGAACTTGATATTCAGAACACACTTATTCTGCACACACACAGTTTTCTGTATCTTCTACTGCTCTGCCACACATCTGCAAGTGTATTAATGTTGGTAGTGATTCTGCTCATTGATCACTCACGCTGAGGCAATATTCCCATGTGTGAGATGAATCTGCTGTGAGCTATGACTATATTTCTAAATTCTCTTTCTTTCTCCAACAGCGGAGCCAGTGGTACAGGTTGATGGGAAGCCCACCTGTTGCTTCTTCAAGTTCAGCCCAAAGCTCATGTTCAACAAGGTGCTCAAAGCCCAGCTATGGGTTTATTTGCGGCCCCTGCAACAGAAGTCCACAGTGTACCTGCAGATCTTGCGCCTGAAGCCTGTTACAGAACAGGGCAGCCGCCACATCCGCATCCGTTCCCTCAAGATCGAACTGAACTCCAGAGTTGGTCACTGGCAGAGCATTGACTTCAAACATGTGCTGCAGAACTGGTTTAAGCAACCGCACACTAACTGGGGCATTGACATCAACGCTTTTGACGAAAGTGGCAATGATTTGGCTGTGACGTCTCTCAGACCTGGAGAAGAAGGGCTGGTAAGGATCCATGGATCTGTTCCTTAGGCAACCAGTGGCAGTTCATATATACAGAGTAACACTATGCAACACTATGCAAATGCTATATACAACCTTAACTTTTTTGTCAAGCAGAAAAATATGCAAGATAAAATGAAACACTTCATAAATTTAAAAAGGACAATAATTGCATGTTTTTTTGTCAAAGGAATAATGTAATATGACCCCCTAATGTGCAAGCTGGTCTCATTTTCCCCCATGTATATATACAATTCAATGTTTGTCTGTCTGCTTGTTCTTTTTGCACAGCTTTGTTTTTCAAGCCACAAACGCTGAAATTTAGCACACATTTACTTCTTATCCTAAGTGAGGGTTTTGCGTAAAGATCATTAAACTCAAAAAGGCTGCTTACTAATTTGAAAATGGAAAATCTGGTTTCTGGCAAGGCTTGGAGTAGTGTGTAGTAACTTCACATGCAGAGCTGTAAAGCTGATGGATTTTCTTGCTACTCACACACGTATATTTATGTACTAAGTACAAGCACTTTACTGATAAACCAGTTTGACAATTGTATAATGTCATTACTTTTTACCTTTCTATTGCTACACTTTTCTGATGCAGACAGTGCTGCAGTGATCTGACACTCATGGATTTTGTATCAAAACCCATATGTTAAGAACAAGCAACCTTAGGAAGACCTGCTTATTAGCCATGTCATCAGATATAAAGTTGCCACAAAAAATAATGTGCAAAACAATGTAATAGTCATTTTATTAATTATGGCCTGAAAAAGACCCTTGAATTAGCAAAGATGTATGTCCTCAATCAAAAGCAGTATTTTAATACAACTGAGTAACTGACTAAGAAAAAGTCAAAGTAAACTCCACTTTTTTTTTCCTCAACAAAGAGCGCAAAAGACAAACTGTTTGGCTTCTTTGTTGAGAGGAGCATTACTATGCTGATACCCGAGTCCAGATGTTCCCTTTGCCGTGCAATAGCAAATGTTCTGAAATGTTTTGGACCAAAATCCTCCTAAAATGCAAGGGTCAAGCTTAAGGTAGCCTAAAATGACCTTAAAGTCAAAGGTCCACATCGGCTTTGGTGTGTGTGTCATTCTGGCTTCATAGACTACCCAGCAAAGACAGACTTAAAAGAGCTAAAAGAACTCAGACTTTGACATTTGCTACTTCTTTCAAACACAGTCAAAAAGATTTTTTGCCACTGTAATCCCTTATACTATCTAACTAACTTGTCCAAATCAGGGTTCAGAGCCTATTCTGGGAGGATAGGGCACTAACCCAATCTTCTTGATACTGCATATTTTTACTGAACATCTACCCTAAGCCCTCATAACACTCTTTTTTACAATGGGCTTATTATTTAGTACAACTGCATTTTTGCCTGTTATACAGCCATTTTTTTGTATAATGAAAAGTTTGTATCAAATGTGTTCGATCAAAGATATACGAGTACTTGGGGAACCAAATGCCTAAATTTTGTGCCCCTTGGTAGGTCAGTTCGGTGATATTTCCCTCACATTATTAGTTCAGGGGCAACATAAAAGAATTACTACCTACTGACAGTCAAACAAATTACTTCCATGATTAACAAGCATTTGGTTATGCCTGAAGCAGCAGAGTTAATACTATTATTTATTTATTGAGCTGACCCTTTTCACTGTTCAGCTACTTGCTTACTTAAAGAAATTATTTAATTGTTTATACCACAGGGTCATGTTTACTGGAGCGATTCATTGTGAGTACTTTACTCAGGAATGCCATAATGCTAAAAATTTGCTGGCACATTTGCTGGCATTTGCTGGTCTGTGTACTTTGCAGAATGACAGACAGACAGTGATCATGTGAACTTTATTTTTCTATATCATAAACATCAGTGAGAAATTATCAAAATATCTATCCAGTTTGCACCCTGTCTCAGTGTTCTTTGCTTTCTGAGTAGATTTTGGACCTCTGTGACCCTGCATTTCACACAGTTATTGATAATGGATGAATAAATCAATTAAATAATGTGCAATTTTAGCAGTAATAATTGTGGCAAATGGAATAAAATATGCTGGTGTTATCATAGTCAAAATACTTCGTTTTAGTATTTGAAGCAATTTTTGGTGATATATTTTCTGTCTGGGGAACTATTTTTTACTCCATGCGAACTAATGTGAATTTGACTCTATCACACATAAAGTAACAGCAAATTATGTGAGGAATGGATTTATTTATAAAGTGGCAAATGGTTATTGTTCTTAACTTAGAAGTGGACTGTGAAATGGACATTGTTAGCCATTCCCTGTAATTACAGTTTATGGTGAAATATGTAGTTCAGACAGAGTTAATTTCAGCAACTGCACTTTCACAAAGGAAGAGTTACTTCGGTAATGAAATGTTTGATAGTCAAGTGACAGTAAATAGCCCAAGTGTTAAATGTTATATATTCCTGTAGGTTTAAGTCAATTGGTATAAACTGAAAATACTTTGTGAAAGCAGCCATTATTCTTACAGGCAGGAGTTTTTTTGTTTTTGTTTTTTTTTTGCAAAAAAAGATGCAGTCAGTCTCAGTGAAATGCTTCTAAACTAAACTGGTTTATAAATATATCACTGAGAAAAATGTTTTGTTTTATATAATTGCATATCATCACAACTAAACATTCCTTATTTGTCCCTCCACTGTTTTCCAGCAGCCATTCCTGGAGGTGAAGGTCCTGGAAACAACCAAGCGATCGCGAAGAAACCTGGGTTTAGACTGTGATGAACACTCCACAGAGTCCCGCTGCTGTCGCTACCCACTCACAGTAGATTTTGAAGCCTTCGGCTGGGATTGGATCATTGCTCCTAAGCGGTATAAAGCTAACTACTGCTCAGGCCAGTGTGAGTACATGTTCATGCAGAAGTATCCGCACACTCACCTGGTGCAGCACGCTAACCCCCGCGGTTCAGCTGGCCCATGCTGCACCCCTACAAAGATGTCACCCATCAACATGCTCTATTTTAATGACAAGCAACAAATTATTCATGGAAAGATACCGGGAATGGTGGTGGACCGCTGTGGTTGCTCTTAGACTTATCATTAACACTTCCTCTTGATGGAGCTCTCCCAAACAGCAAACATGTTTCTTGATCCACCTCAAACATCTGCTGGATGTCCATCTCCCCTGCCCCCTCGTGTACTTTGGTAAGAGGTGAAAAGTACAAATAAAGAAAAGGAAGATGCTTTGTAGGTAGCCATTTTAGTTAAACTGGAAAGTAAGAATGAAATATAAAAATGTAAAGACTTGTTAGGCTGATATTTTGAAGACTTTAAAGGGAGAGTTATGGAGCAGCTTGAAAACCTATGGTTGAGTGAAACAAAGCTACATTTTTTTTTTGGTTTTGTTTTGTTTTTGTTTGTGTAGTTTTGTGGTGGTTACTTTCATTCATATGTTAAAAGAAAATATTATCAGGTTCTTGAGAAAAAGCTTGTGATATTCTGGATTTTGCAATCTGGAAAATAGGATATATGCCTCAAAACATTAAGTGGGTTTCACATTTTAATCCTCACCATTCACATTTCAGTGTGTGTGGGGGGAAATGTTATGTTGAGAGGGACTGCACAGTAAAAGTAATAATTCACAGTTTTAGCATATGTCAAATGATTATCTATGGTTCAGAATTTTACAAACAGTACAATTAGGCGTTCAGAAGTCTTAAAGCAGTTTTCTACACTATTGCATTTTAGTGAACTGAACAAAATTCTACTTTTTGATTGTACTTTTTGCAATTATACACTTCAAAAACACATTTAATTACTGCATTTATACAAAATAAGAGTTTTAAGCATTTAGACTGTTTTTCCGCTCTCCCTAAATCTCATGTAGGTTGCACCTCTTTGCGAAATTCTTGGAAATCCAAGCACCCTTTCACTGCTCCTTTGATCTTCTTTTACTTGTTATCTTGTAAAAGACAGAAAGAAGAAGAAAGAAAAACTGTTTCCTTCACTGTCTTTACAAGTGGATGGGAAAGGGTAGCTGGAATGGATCTTTGCAGCAGCTTGAGTAACTCCTTTTTTTATCAGTTTAAGATTCAGCAACTCAGTGGTAGGTGAATAAAACAAATGCCAAACTTACATTGTGACTGATGGTCAGACCGTGTCTCACTGTATTATTCCAAATGTTTATCATACTCCAGAGCCTGAATTTTGGGGCAAACCAATACAGACATCCAGACCACTGTAGCTCATACATACAGATACTTATTTAAGCCATGAAAGACTGAGCCCTGTGTTCCACATTGTAATAATGCTGTAATTCACCACACTTGCGCCCCAGTTGCACTGTGCTTGGACACAGGTCCCACTAATAAATCCAAAACATAATTCAAGTGTTTACTGAAGGACTTCTACACACACACACACACACGCACACACACACGCACATGCACACGCACACGCACACACACATAAAAGCTACACAGGTAGACTTGTTCGCCTTGTTGGAGTCTTTCCTTTTTTAAAAAAATCACTACTTTGAGTTAGATATTTTAAGGTGCTAGATTTCAAAGTGCTGAGATCACTGAAGTGGTTTCATCGTTTTCAAATAGAAGCTTCAGAATGTAGTATGAAAGCATGGGAGGCAACCCAAGCACACAGAATATAGCAGCTCAGAATGACTCACTTTCCTCCAAAGTTTCTGAGAATTTACAGTATGCTGTATATATTTTTAAATGTTCAAGATGTATATGGACATTCTTACAATGTTACGCTCTTCCCTGCTCCACAACCACAGCGTTTGCTAGCCTCTCGAAGTTAGTTGCACAGCATCCCCCATATCGCTGCGACACAGTTACTGCACATCCCCCCTTTCCTCCGTAAGCAGGATCCCAGTGAAAACAGCGGCCAAAACTCAGCGTCAAGTTATTCTCTGCCATGTCCAAAAGGTGGGTCAGCTGGCTGTGGTGGTGCAGGGAACCTGATATACTGATGAAACTTTGGATTAAAACTTGTTGGCTATTCTTGCAAGTAAAGGGAAAGACTTATTTCACTTTGAATAAATTTGGAAATGCTGATAAGAGTATAATTTTACAGCCATTTTTATTATTAAAAAATATATAGTTAAACATTTTTAAGGACCCGGCCCATAAGGTACGGTGAACATTGGAAGTGCTTGAAAGTAAAGATTAGAAAAGCAGAAGTCTGTCTGTCTCCTGGGCGTCTGAATGAAGATGTCCCTTGTTGGAAACGAAAGCACTATGCTGTTGGATAAAGGAAGAGCCTTCAGACAATTTATATGTGTATAAATAATATATATAATAAAAGGGGTACCAAATCCTCTCTAGGCACTCTACCTTGCCAACAATAAATTTTGCACTATGGGAAGTTAAAGATGAGAGGAGTTCTGTTGTTGTTTCTGTGTTTAACCTGATTGAGCACAAGGGCTTGACCATGGAAATGTAGAAAAACTGTCCAAGCTTCTGACAACATACACTGTGGATAAACTAGTGAGTCAGTTTCCTCTTTTGTTACTGTCATGCTGTTCCCCTTTCCATCTGAAGCGGAAGCCTATTTTTTTTGTCCCCCCCACCGTGAACCTGTCACGAACCTGAAAAAGCAGACATTTGGACCAACTGGTCAAGGAGATGTTTGGACACGAGTCATTCTGACAAACACCTGATCTGAAGAGTGCAGATTGTGTAAAGAAATGTTTACCTGATGTATCAGCCAGTCAGAGTGGAAGTTGATATGATGGCTCTGTTTTTGGTGCGAAGGAACTTATCCTAACTGTCATAGACGCATCTTCTGTTTGGATTAAAATGTCTGTGGTTTATGTGGGAAGGGAACCCATGTATTGTCAGCCAAAGTGAGTGTGATGTGCTTGTCCTGTTACTCGTGCAGCAAGAAGCTTCTGAATGTTGGCTACTGAACCACTCCGCAGGAAAGACTTCACGCATTTTATTAGAAACGAATCACCTGGTTATCTAATGCTTAAAAATGAAATTATACCGAAGTAATATCTACCTCACTAAATCGCTCTCAAACTTTGCCCTTGTGAATCTGAAAGAAGGTTGTATGTGAAAATGTTTTCTGCTGTGCACATGCGCACATTCGTTCGAATAAATTTAAAGGCTCATCTCGCTCTCAGGTTCCTGCAGAAAAAGAACAATACGCTTAAAGATTATTCTGAAAGGACTACTGAAGAAATACCTTAAAATATAAGTAAAGGCAACTTGTGGTGCCCAGGGCCATTTCTAAACACTGGTAATGTCATTCTTAGTAGTGCATCGTTTGACACTTGTTAATTGTATAACTATATATGTGAGAGTGTGTGCATATATGAGAATATTGAACCTCTGTAAATAGAACCCAAATGTCCACACTTTACAACACTCAGAAAGGTTCTCCGCTTCTAATGTTTCTTCCCCTTTATTCTTTTTATTCCTTTCGTGTTGTGCAGATAAAATTCATTCCATGTTGTAGATGATGGAGTATGATGTATCTGATAACTGTTCTGTTTTTTTGTTCTATTTTGTTGCTTGTATGGCCTTTTTATTTTTACAATAAATCATTTATTTAGCCTAAAGCCGTCGCATGGCATTATCTTGGCGGTGTGTGTATATCGAAGGGGTGTGTTTTTCAGTGTTTCCCGTGCTGAACTTCCGCACTCAGGGTGGGCAGGTAGGCTTCTGAAGACGGTGAAGATAGGGAGGAGGTCAGTTGCTGAGCCCAGTTGGTGGGAGAGAGATCCAGGCCTGAAGCAGACGTTTTAGTAAAGAGGAGCCTTTGTTTGGACCATGCATAGGATGCAGAATGACCTAAATAATGTCTCACCTGATAGAAGGGCCTCTCATCAACCTAATTTAGGGAATCAGTGGAAGACAAATGAGCCGGGAGACAGAGCTCTTTACTCATGCAAATGAACCAAGACCACCCACCGCAGCCCAGAGCTGCCTCATGCCAACTATGACATAAATGGGGAGAAAGACCAACCCCTGTTCCCTGCTCCCTTCTGCAGTGAAATTGTGCAAGGATCTCGGTTAATCTGTCACCCCTCTGTTTTAGTGTGAACACACAAATTTTGTCGCACATACTGATATACGTGTTAATACCGCCGGTAAAACTTCTGATTCAGTGTCATAGCTGCGGCAGGTGTGTTCTTCCTCTCCGGTTTCATAATTGCCTGAATTGGAAGGCAGATATAAGCAGCCCCTTTTACTACTGATGGCTCCCTGAAGTCGTGAGAGGTAGCTGTCCTTACAAAGAAGCTAAGAAGCTGTGAGACACCCATTATTGAAACCACAACAATGTGCTATTGCTCACATATGAAATAAATTTTAAGCCTTCATACAACTGGTGAACCATCAGCTGGGGAGTATTAAATTCTCAACAAAATGCTAGTACAAGGAAAGAGGTGATACACTTCTGGTTGGCAACTTGAGATGGAAATGAATCATCTTTGGAAGTAGAGGTTTCAGTCATGATCGATTGTGACAGCAGGGAAAGCCATGAATGAAGTATAGAGGGGTATTTGTGGGTTGAGGTGGGAAACTGCACATGTGCCTTGGTTGACTGGCTAACCTGACAGATTTTACAGGCTGAAGATGGTTTGCAGAAACACGTGACAAACTGAAACATCATAAAAAGTATGCATTTTTGTCCATCTAATAAAATCTGACAGTGTAATAACTCATAATCCTTGTAAAACACAGAAATAGATCATAAAACAAAACATATAATACTGACATGGAATAACAATGTTGTTTCATAGCTAATTTCAAAACTGATCGCAAATGGACCTCCTTCACCAAAAAATGAGCTCTAATGCATTCAGAATTGGTTCATTTAAAGGCTTTCGTACAGCTTTATCATTTTTTTAATGGAAGATTGTGCCAGAACATAAAATCACACAAAATGTTTTGATCTTTCTTTGAATGAAATAAATAAATACTGTCATGAGGGAGACATGCTGAAAGTAATTCAACAATAATAATGAGATACAATTTGTTTGAGTTGAATAAATTCCACAATTACTGAAATGTACTCCAACTAATTCAGCAATAACTCAACAGTAATTCTGTGAGCAAATCTGGTTGTCTTAGAAATGATAACTTGAAAACAAAGTGGGGTGGCAGGTATAGGACCGAGATCTGAATGTGACCCCTGACTGTGGTCACCTTGAGCAAAGCACTCCTGCTAAACTGGCCCAATTACAACCAATCTTTACATAGACAAACTGATAAACTATATATAAGTCATCTGTAGCTCAACAATGTAAGTCACTTTGGAGAAGAGAATCACCTGAACAAAAAGGAGGAAAAGATAAGTTAAAAAATTCAAAATAGAATATTTAAAAAGAAAACAAGTGTAATTGAAATGTAAAATTGTTCCATTGGGCAAAATTATGAAGTGGAGTTGATTTATATGCTTTATACAGGATGGTGCCTTTCATGAGAACAGAAAGGTAAAAAATGTAAAATAATACTAGAAACAAGGTCTATGGTATGAGGAAGAGAAGAATCAGGCAATTCAGTGCATTAATTCAGAAATGTTTAAGAGCTAATATCACATTTTTTTTGTTTCTCTCCTCAAAAGCTTCTCAACAATAGAGGAGCCCTTGCCCTTGCCTTGAACCCCCTCGGCAGCACTGCCTCTGCTGCACTTCCTCAACCTTCAAGCAATGCTTCACTGCACTTCCTCAACCTTTACTCATTGTCCTCTCGTCAACCTTTTAATTTCTCAAGTCAAACCGGACTGAAACTGCCTTTTCAAATGACTTTGCCTTCCATTGCTTCAATGTTTTTTGTCTTCAGCTGAATTACTTCACTTCTTTGCTTGCAGCAGTGGATCATGACCAGTAAAAATCACACACCTTTCATTCTGCAAGTGACATCTGCAATTTATTTTTTTTAAAATGAATATGATCCTTTTCAGAGATGGCAGTGATTTTTTTTTTGGAATTTCAGTGTACATACGTCGACGTTTCTCATTTGCATGCAACGAAATTCAATTTTTATTTTTTATTTATAGCACTTACATTCCATCTGTACTGCATGAGTCAGAGCTGTGCGGTCTGCGGGCCACTAGATTCAGGGTTTATGCGAGGACACGAGCTGTTCCCTGCACACACTGAGTTCTGGCAAGAGATTGCCAACAAGAACAAACTGACAGATTCCAGGTCACTGGTCACACTTCCAATAACATGACCCTCCTGACACCATCCACAACACCACCTTCCAAGTAGTGGGGCCAGAATGGAGGACACCAAACACAGCTGTAACTATTAAATGCGATCCCTTAGACTTTTAAAAACACGTCTTTCCACATAACTTGTGTTTTAATAGCTAAAAATACATTTTTGGGAAAAAAGACATAATCAAGTCATGTTCTGGAGGCTGGATGGTTCTGAATTGAAGACTTATCGGCAAGAGAAATAAAAGAGCATAATTTCAGTTTTTCGTATTTTTAAGCAGTGTTTTCATAGATGGCACTTTTACTGGCTAAATGGTTTCATAGTTTAGCTGGAAACCTGGAGACCTTTTATATCTGACTAGTAAACCATTGGTAGTTTTGTCGTGTTAGATGTTTTTTAACTTATCTTTTCCACCTAACATGACAAAACTACCAATGGTTTACTAGTCAGATATAAAAGGTCCACAAAGTCCGAGTTTTGGAAACAGCAAATAAAAGGCTGCATTTCTTAAGCCACGCAATAACTGAAAAGCACTGTGGGTCTCCATGGTTCACATGGCAAATTGTCAAAGACCAGCGGGGGCCATCCCCATGTCTTGCGCTGAGCTGGTGCCAGTGTTGATACAGTTCTGGCCAATCTAATTCTGAATGTCAGGCCGGCAATCCCTGGAGATCATTGAGTTCGTTTTGCTGCCTTCAGTTGTTTTTCTATCATGTTTTCAATTCTCCAGAACAATATTTCAACAAATCCAGCGCCTCGGCTGAAAGCCGGAGCAAATCTTCCAGGCCCTATCCAAAAAGTCCTTTCAGGACAGTTTGAATTAATAACAGTTATTTAACATAATAATTAGACTAAACTCACTTAAGTGGGGTTTTATTTTTCATGTTTATGTGAAAACTGCAGATTTCTGTGACCTTAGAGCTGATTTTAATTTGCTAAAGATACTTTAAAAAATGTAAAAAATCCAACAATTATTATGTTGTTCAAATGCAGGTTTATTCTTCGTGTGTCAGGGCAGTGAAAAAAAAACTCCTTTGTAATAATTCATATTTTCTAACTGTAAAAAAATTACTTCATATTAGAAATATAAATATATAATTTATTTTATTTGAATTTTGAGGGCTGTATTATTCCTTTCATTCGTAAAACAAGATAACAGATTGTCCTGAGACGTTATAAGAAAATTTAAGGGGTTTACAAAGGGTTTGAGGTTGATGTTGAATGTGATTCGATGTCACCAAATTGTATTGACACGTGCGAAGAATCCAGGTGGCTTATATGTAGACAACGGATATGTGGAATTGTTCACTTGAAATTTCGGTTAAGAAATAAACTGATAAATAATTAAAGAACTACACTCCTCCCACACAAAAGAATGATGAATGACAGATGCCTAGGATTCACATATTCAGTAGGCGCTAATAAATTAATTTGGCTCATTGCTTTCCTTCGATTCACATTACTGTGCGCATAGAGTTGTGCAAAAAGGACCATTGATTGTCTTTGTTAGGACTAAGCAGTCAGGCAGATTGAGGACATCATTCAGATGCATCAGGGTAATTCATCACTAACCCCCTTCTCAAATTCAAATTTCCAGAAAAAATGTGAGCGATTTGGATGCCGGCAAAAGCCTTTGACAAGATATAAGAGACAGTGCCTTCTGGAATAATGAGCACTGTAAAGTACAGAAAGAAAGGCTTTATGTGTAGTACAGTCACAAGGTAACTGAATGGGTGGCCCAGTCCTTTGCAGAGTAAATGGTTACATGGAAAGTTAGGGCTTTGAACTCAAACTAGGGTTATACAGGGAAACCCCTTTTTTCTTGTCGTTTTATTGAACATCGTTGCCTAATTGAATGTAAAATTCAACATTTTCTTGTGTACATTTATCCTATGAAACAAACTGGGAACTAACCATTTGCAATGAAACGGCCACCTCCAGAGGAATTAAGAAGAGTTTATAAATGCTGCTTTCATTTCATTTTTGTATAAACTTACTCAAAACAGGAGATTAAGGAAAACAGATCTGAACAAGTTGTTACAAAATTATTACAAAGGAGTTTTTTAATTAATGTTACCCTGCTCTAAAAATACATTTTTTATTTTAAAATGATGAATCTACAGCTATTTGTTAAATAACAATGACAAAAAAGACATTAAAGATGCAATACATTTGTGATAAATGCTTAGTGTAAGCTTGTCAAATACTAAAGTGCACAGTTGTGAGGTGTGCAAGAAATTTGTTTTTTAACTTTATATTTTGATGAAAATGTGGACTGGTTTTGCAACCAGCCCAGACGGACCTAGAAAGAGGCTGTTCTTAAAATATTTGTAAAAACTGTAATATATTAATTTTGACCCAAAGCCACACATAATCCTTTAAAAATATGGCAGTGAAATGAATTGATCTCTGCCGTTATTCTATATATTTTACTCAGCTTATTAAAAACCATTCAACCATAACCCTCTACTTAAAAAAGTAAAAAATATTAGATTTCAAAAAACAAACAAGCATGTAATTTACATAGAAAATACTGTAAAATTGGTTCTAAACAAAGCTCGACACAAACAGGTAAATTATAAAAACCTTTAATGGTTAATTGAAGGACCAAAGGAATAAATGTAGTTTGCAAGCAATGAAAATCCCTCTGTTGCTGTATCTGAGAAATATAAACTCCTTTCTATGGTTGTGATAAGTGCTAGGTAACTAGATGTTTTACTGTGCAAATGCTGATGATTCTTTAGTAATTTTGGTGGGCTAATAATGCTACTATTATTTCCCTTAACTTAACCAATGTTCACAACCTAAAACTTGATCCATGGAGTCCTGGAGATCAGTTTATGTTTTTTAGGGTTTCTAATACTCACCCCATCAAATTCCATGGTTATATTAAAACACTATCCCGACATACAGAAGCTTTGCATATATTTAAAAATGTGAGGAAAAAGTGCCCCCTAAAATCCTTTAAATTGGATAGCTGGACAACAGATGAGCACAGTGCTCAACCAAGGTGTCATATCACTGTCCAAGGCCTTAAAGATGAGGACTGAGAACTGGAGTCTCACTAAACTTTATTCAAGAACTCCACCTTAGCAACACCCTTCAAATTACAACTATTCCCATCTGTAATTTCAGTTGGGATAATCACTTTTCAATTGACCTAAAACTACAACTGCAGATTGTCAAAACTAATCTCAGCATTATAGAGAACAAATTCAACCCTAAAGATCAAAGGTTAAAGGTCACAGAAGTTCTAACAGAGGGGGGAAAAACAATAGACACATACAACATCTTTCTATGCATTACAAATAAGCACAACTTTTTGAATAGATTGAAACGAAACAATATGCATTATTTTTTATGTATTTCATCATTCCTTACCATAGATGGTCCAATTTGATTAAGGTTTTGAAGTTTAATGAGACCAGACTGCAAGCTGCTGTAACATTACCCTGCTAACATGGAGCAAGTAGGCCCCTGTGTCGTACATTGATACGCATACACCCCCACCCCCATACCCCCGAGGGAGGAGGTCTGTTGCCTTGCAGCTCCACTAAATCAACATTGTTATAATGATGTGTCACACTTGACCCCCAGCAGCCCCAGCTCCTCACGTGGGTGTCAAACCCACAATGAACGGCCCTCCATCTTTAACGCCTGGCTGACACATTTTGATTCATGGGATCACCTGGGCCCCGTCAGAGCAAAATTACCCCTATCAAAATGCCAGTATCTACACATTCATCAACTCCACCTCTGGCCCCCAGCAACACTCCTCCTCATTCAAATGTGTCACAGGCATTTAAAAATAGTGAATTACCCCCCCAAAAAAACCTTCTCAACCAAAGGTCCTCCTTGGCAATCATCCGTTCTCTAATCCTGCACATTTGGAGCAAATCTCTGAAATCTCCCTTCTGAGGTTGTCTTGTGTTATAATCCCTCCCTTCGTAGGTAATCCACTCCAGGGTGTGTTAGTTGATCGCCCCAGAACCTTTGCCTTAACTTTTTGCTACGTACCTTTAGTAATTGCAGACTAGTAACACCGGTTGTTAGAACAAATAAAAAGCCTGGAAAAAGTAATGATTTCTGCTGCTTGAAGGGCAAAAATCTCTGTATGCATATGGTCTTTAAACAGCACCTGAAATATCTCTGTAAAGCACTTTAAATATCACTGTGATGGATGCTTATGGGAAACGGAAAGCTGAAATAAAGAATACTTTTCCTAACACCAGGCACAGTAAAATCAGAGATTTTAGAACCATGTTTCATAGCTATTCAATGGCACATCAAGGTCTTATTTTAATATTTACTCACTGTGATGGGGTAGCGCAGCATGATAGATACAAACCTATTCTGTATGTAAATGTACATTTTGATGATGGTTCTGCATTACCATCAAAAAAGTTGTTACAGGTGTAAGATAAGCAGGATCTATTTACCCCCCCAGGGTGAAAGTTGAACGTGTTGAAACTTTTAGGTTTTGTTCTGTTTCTGTTTTCAGTTTAGTAGCAGGAAAAAATGCTTTCAAAATGTTTTAGACACAGCACTGATATTAACAAAGAAAAGCCAAGTTTGTCAAACATTGCTCTGAAATATTGTGCAATAACTGCTGATGTTATGGTGAATGTGGGATTTCTTGACTTCTGTAGATGATACTATACTTTCATTTAAAAATACAACCCAAAATAGAATCAAGCTCCTTGAACAAACCATAGATATACCGAAGCAAAGTGGCTATTTTAATGTATAAACTTGCATTTCCTTAAAAAGGTTTGATATTTTTTATGCTTTGTAATATAAAATGCATTCTTTGTAAATGTTAAACAGATGTTATATATTCATTTATTTACTTTAAGTATTCAAGTCTGTAATGGACTGGCATCCTATCCAGGGTGTTGTTTCACAGCCGAGTGATTCCACGATAGGCTCTGGACTCCCACAGCCCTGACCAGGATACAGTGGGTTAAAAATAATAGATAGATAGATAGATAGATAGATAGATAGATAGATAGATAGATACTGACTGACATTGGCTTACACAACATTAGTTACATTACATTAGTTCTGGGTTCATGAGCAAGCAAAGTTATATTTTAACCACTATTGCTTTTCATGAGAACCTGCATCTTCACCTAGATGGAGCTGAATGTCCCGCAGTGTAAAATGAACAAAACCAATAAATGACTTCTTGCAGAACGGATTTTGATAAACGCCATCAGCTGAATTTACTGGCCTCTGATCTCAAATTCTGCCATTTACACTCCTGCAGGTGCACACATTGCAAGATTCTTTTCTCAAAAACGCTGTGGTGATCTTTAGTATTCCGTCCACAGCTGGAGAACCATGGCGGCACAAACAGCTGATTGAGTCATGACAACACATTCAGTCCTATGACTCCTCTGACAGCTGCCTGCAGAACAGCTTCACAAGCATTCATTGAAGAACAAGAAGAAGAAAAAAATTCTTGTTTCCTTTTCCTATAATTCTATTTGGTTTTTACCTCTCACATAATGCTTCCTCTTCATTCCCAACCAACAGCTGCCAGAACCTTCCACCAATAATGGCTTCTTAATTAGTCATTTAAACAATCACATCAGTGCGAGCTGCCAACCCCAGAAGCTGTCAGACCCTTGGGCAGGTCAGTGGCCCAGGTCCCTGTATGTCCCCAGGGGCCCCCTCATTAGGCCGCCTCCTCTCTGGGACAGCAGTACCACAAGGTGTGGTAATGAGGTTCATGCCAAAGTGAAGCCCACAAGGAAATGAGATTTGGATTTGAAAAGGGTGGAAAAGGAAGCCAGAGGGATGTGGGCTCACTGGTTGCAAACCCCAGCCGTGCATAACTAAGAGGTTCTGCTTCTCAGAACTGTGATTACATAATTTTTCAGAAACATCTACTGAGCTAGGATGCAGAGAGGGGCTTTTCTATTTAGAAAATGCCGATCTTTGTGCGAAAAAGAAACTGTCATTTAGCACAGGAAAGTTTTGAACAGTCCTTTTAAAACAATATAGCATCAAAGTTGCATTAAGCATTTTTAAACAAATTCTCAAAACAATAAGTTTAAAAGTGAAACATACACTATTAAACACCTTGAATGAAATGCTTGAATTCTGTTCAGAAGCACTTGCTTTTTTAACCTAAATATCATAGCGATGTTCCTGATGCATTTTCCAGATTTAAAACGTTTTTTGGTGAAACAGATAAAGGAGATGTATAAGGGGAGCTGTTGGTATATCAGTGAAAACGAAGAGACAGATTTATCATAATCACAGCATTTGGTTCAACCAAAAACATTTTAGTGTTACTGGTAAAGAAAGTCAACAAACTGAACAAATGTCAGAAAAATACAATAAAACTTTTTTTTGCATATCATCTGTAATTTCTTTGTTAATTTTTAATATGTATTTTGATCTAATGGGACATATGTTTATGCTCCATTAGTGATATTTTTTTAAAGTACTAAATAAATTGATGGACTGAAATACATGTAACATTTAATCTAATCATTGTTAGAAAACAGTGATATTTCATTGGATGTGGCTGTAAAGCATTTAAAACAGGACCATGTCTTCTTTTTAATGAAGACAAATTGTTTAATATGAGCAAATTAATAGTAACAAATTTAACTTCTCTGACAATTTATTTAAAGTGCTGTTTTCTGCTGAATACACACCCACTGTGTGTTTTCTATGTTTTATCTTTTCCCTGTTCAACAATATTGTTATGGAAAATCAATTGCATTGCTCGTGCAAAAATTCTGTGTATATGTTTTAAACAGAAACCTGGGATGCTGTAAAAATCATAAAATGTGGGGGGGACAGAAATTGCTGAAATAAGCATCGAAGGCAATTCAAATTAATTGCTTTTCGCCAGTTCCATAGCAACATAATGTTTGAGTTGTGGTCCTAAGGGAATTGTTATTATGTGAGAGTGACCCCGGCCCGGACTCCAGCTGCAGCAAAGAAGTGCCTTGATAAACCCTCACTGATTAAAAAAGTGCAATGGCTGAATAAAGGAACCGAATTATTGTGCAAGACTTAATTTATTTCGAGCTGACCAAAAAAAAATCATTGTTTTGGGCCACCCCCATATATCTGGATGAGGGACTGTTGAAGGGTAGGAGTGGTTATTAATATGAGATGAACTACTCCCTCCACCCCCCCCTACCCTAAACTATCTTCCCCCAACACACACCCATTTATTTATAATGCACCAGAGAAACCTCATATCAGGCAACTTAATCACATCCTGAGCCCCCCTCCCCACACAGCACTGTGTAGAAAGCTAATGGTCCACTTTATTCTTGGGTGATTGCTTTTGAGACAAAAAATGTTCCAGTCGTAAAAGTGACCAACTTAAACTTTGAAAAACATTATACTGAGCAAAGATTGTAAAAATTAAAGGTATAGGAAGCCAATATGAGAGAAGGCAACTGTCCAGGATAAAATTATTGCACTTAAATAAACAAAAACTTGTATACACCATTTTTCTATTAAGACACTCTTAAAACGTCATTCATAAACTTATACAGTTATCCAATACCTGCATAACTACTGCAAACAAATCAATTTTCTCAGTTTGAAATTCCACTAAAAAAAACAAGTAAATGACACTTTATTTTCGATTTTGATTCGTCATTAAATTAAGCAAATCAAAATCTAAAACTGTCATTTATTTACAACCTTAAATTCTCCAAAATCAATGTCTCCTTATTATCCTGATTTTGGGCTCAGCTAGTTGACAGCAACACAGCAGCTTCCCAGTGTTCCTGCTGCAAAGTGGGTTAGCTGGCTAAGCCCCATTTGCTATGACATCATACGCTGGGGGAAGAGAAGGAGGGTGAGGGAGCGCGAAAGTGACACAGAAGAATAGCAAAGAAGTGCAAGTTGCATTGAGTGTCCAGAACAAAAGAGATTTTTTTTTCTCACAGCAGGCACAAATAAATCCAGATCACTCAGCGGAGGACGGTCCCTCGATGTCATGGAGTTAACAAATCCCTGTACTCCCTCAAAACGCTTTTTCCTTTTTTTGTTGCTCCATATGAAACAAACACAACTCTGTTTTTTGCTGGTGAAGAAGGCAGCTATGCTGAATATATGCAAAGCAAACAGGGCCTCTTGCATGAAATGAGCAAAAAATGACTGTTGTTTTAAAAATTCACAACCTGATTAATTCGGCACAGAGTTCAGGGTTGTACATCATTAAAATCTGATGACAGAGCTGACAAGTGAGCTGCATGTGGTCTAGCTTGTGTTTTAAATAAACGACAACTGTAGAAACAAAGTACATCAACTATTTTTCAGTTAGAAAAACACAGAAAAGTGCCTCCAAATCGAGCACATTAAGAAATATTTTGAAAGATAAAACTGCTCCATAAGACTGACAAGTGAGCCAAACAAAATGAGTGATGGGAAACCAAATAAGAAATATGTATGTTTAATTCATTAGACACGTTCACACAAAGCTGAAGCAGCTAAAGTTCTGTATGGCTTCTTTAAATGAGTGAAATCGGTTCTCAAGCTTGAAGAAGAGCTGTAAGGGAGAACAGTTGGAACAGAAAGGAATTGAGGAGTGGGCTGGGTGCAGCAGTTCGGGCCTAACAAAGGGGGAACAGAGTTAATACCTCACGGACACTCGAATGGACACAGTGTGTGGAGAGAGGCAGCGCAGCCTTCATTGTGTAGAAGGAGCTCTTGATTTAGTTACAAAGCTGAAACAAGAGCCTTTCACTAGCTGACAATAGACTGCTTTTCCTAGGATAATGCTGGACAAGTGAGAAGCAAATTGCGTGTGTGTATGTGAGTGCATGTATGCATGTACGTGTGCATGTGATCCTGCATCCTGCCCCCCCAGTTCTCCTCCAGTGTCAACAAAGAAAGAAAAACTCCCCAGCTATCAAGTTACAACACAACATCCTTATTTAACTACATGCATAACTCAGTTTATTCCTCCATGAAGATCTTCCCACTTCAGGAAAGCCTTTTCTCTCTGACTCCCTCTGTATTCCAGCTGCATTCCTTGAACAAAGCGATAGTTTATTTTCTCCCTTTCAGTTTCTTCTTTTCAATCGCTTTTGCATTTAGCCGAGACAACTGGAGTGAGACAGCACTTATTTGGAGGAAAGGAATTTAATGCTTCGGTGACACGGCAACAATTATTTCACACAGAAGGTCGCGCTAATTCTAACGCGGCAGGATGAAAAACGCTCGTGTGTATCATTGAGGCCAAGAAAAATAGGACACATTACTGTGATTTTTTTAAAATAAGAAAACAAGTTATGATATTACTTCAGAAAGCAATGGAACACTCCATCAGGACTTGCACAGTCCTTCACCGAAGCACACATACATACAGCCAAAACAATACATGCTCCAGCCCTGCCTAGTTGAACCAGCACAAAAGCCCCGAGGTGTACCAGCTCATCTCTTGGGCCTATTCTTTTCTGAATATCCTTCTCAAGGGGGTGGCCAGAGTGACAGTCCCTTCTCTGTAACAATTACCATGGCTGCCAGAACTATTCTCTGCCCTGTCACTACTGATTATCCCTGACCAGGGAGACCCGTTCAAGGACAATCCACAGTGGTGGAGGGTTTGAGGGGGGCTGGGGTATTGAGCAAAATCTGCTGTATAGTACACCCCCCATCTTCACATACACACAACACAGGCATCAATTTTTTTGCTCTCTTTAAAAAAAAAAGTGGTGAAAAAATTGTAGTGATGAAAGAGGGTAGTTAATAAAAATAAAATAAATTATACATTTTCAAAGTGCGGGCTTCACTCAACTTACTTAAGATGTTTTACTTGTATACTTCGTTTGGCGGTAGAAAAAGATTAAGTGATTTGAATGAAACCTTACTTGACCCTTTCAGCAGACAACAAATGAAACCATAACTCTAAGTTAATGCTGAATAGAAATCTCCCTTTGCACTATGTGGTCTTTAGATTTTCCTGAATCAGTACAATCACATCAGTGGTAAAACAAATAAAACCTCAGTTATTTTTACAAATGCCAAAGTATTTTGGGGCCACATTCAGTCACACTTTGTTTTCCAGCCGAATCTGTGTTAGTTTTACCCGTAACACACAACCCTGCTTCATCTTTAGACCAGTGCTGCAGATTTCCAAACCAGCAGACGTGGTTCCGTTTCCTAACATCTTCCCCAAAAATCATGGTGAATGGCAGGAGAAGAGAAGGAGGGAGGTGGATCTGTGCTGTCATTTCACAACGTGCGTTGCGGGCTGCCTCCCCAGGAGCCTGGTGCCGGGCACTTCCGACACCACACAAAGCCCTCGCTGAAAAGCCCTGCCACAATAATTGAATTTGCTCCTTACTCACTGCACAGTCGTAACACCATTTACCACCAAACAGGGGCTATTATATCTGCCCCCCGTGGCCAACAGTTTCCATCGTGTTAAAAAATAATAGTTAAAGTACACAAGGTGAGCTTGGATGAAACTTCAAATAATAAGTGTGTTGTGTGGATTTGACAGAGACTAATCAATACTGGATTAGCTGGATTAACTAAATACTCCAGAAACTGGCTTTTAAATATAGCAAAGATAACTAAGGTCACAGCACTGTTTGTTCAAACTAAACTGTCACAGATTAATGGAATGAGTAACACTGTGAAAGCTGCATTTCATGAATCATTATGAATAAAATTGTGATTTCTTATCAAGAATTTAAGTCGTAGATCCTCACAAATCCCTGGGAAATATTTATTATGCTAAAAGGATCAACATGAACTTAAAAATGGATTTTTTTTCCAAGCACAACACCGAGAAAATATTTTCAGATAAACAAATATATCTATTTCGATACAAGAAGAAATGCAGATGTAGATGAAGAATTCAAATGAGCAAAAGCAGTTCTAAGTATATTTGAGTCGAAAGATTAGGACAATGTTAAACAAACATAAGTAATTCAAGGACATAGGTTTGCCTCACTATTCTGTTTTTTTCAAATTCAACATCCAGAATGTACTGATGTTGAATTTTGGACACATTTAACATAATGTTACTTTTTGGGGACTTACAATAGTTTTGAAAAGGTTACAGTAAACAATAGTTTTGTTTTATTTCTCCAGTAAAAAAAAGTACATGGAGACATTTTTGTTAAAATAAAGTTAAATTAAAGTGATAACAGTTTGCCTTAAATTTTCAGTTTAATAATGACACATTAAAAAAATGTTCAGATCTTTCAATATATATACAATGCAAGATATAAATTAAACTCTTTCTTAAATCAGCAATAAATTACATTCGGAGAATGAGAAAATGTAGAACATTTATATTACATTTATATATTATTATTTATATGTAAGATCCAAATGAGTGTTTGGAAACACATCAGTTGCCTCTTTAAAATCCTGACTTCATAATATGGTGAATGAAAATAAATAAAACCCCAGAACACACGAGAAATTGGGACACATTTCAACTTTCAGCAGGGAGCACTTCTTACTCAACAGCAGCTCCCTTCAGTAACACCTGTAACATTCCAGGCTTCATCAAAACAACAAATGCTTCTCAGAACTGAAACAAAATGTATTACCAAAAAAACTAAGGATTAAGAATTCAGAATGTAAACACTTGTCAATAATCTCAATTTAATAGTTTCTAAAGTAATACATAAAATGTCCTTTTGCTCTTAAACTCATCAATGTTTAGTTGCAATTCTTAGTAATTTACATGCAAAACAAAAGCTTAATTAAAATATGATTAAACATTGCCAAGATCTTCATTATAATAAGACTTTAAACAAAATGTTCATCAGTCAGAGAAGACAACTTTGAGAAATTCCTCATTCAGGGGGATGCAATAGATATGAATTTGACTTAATATACTCTTTGGTAGTAAAACTGCAAATATTTACATTTTAAATTAAAATTTCATCAGTGGTAAGATCTTTAATTTCTGCCTTAAAAAGGGACATATATAAGCTGAAATTGTGCTTTATGGTAAAAATACAATATACAGATAGCTAAAAAAAATTTGAATTGTTTCCTTCTAAGAATAATATTTAGGTGTATTTTATGTGACAACAGTGACATGTTTAACTTAAGATGTTACCACTGCATCGAAGGTCTTCTGTAGCACATCAAAGTAAAAGGTGATTTGGCAAGGGGAGCAGTCTTACTTTTAGTACATGTCAGCCTAAAACAGTGCTCTGTATTTTCCCACAAATTATTTTGTTTTTTCAGCATTGTATTTCACTCCATAACATCTTGCTGCATAAATGTGAAGTCACTGGCCAGGTAAACCAGCCAAAGGATGGCATATGTGACCTCAACAATCATAAATGTAAATGTTATGATTAAAATCACATACTCACTATGCTGTAAATTCAATCGATATTTTTAAGGATATGGATTATGATACACTAATGTCTTAGTTCGGGACATAATTTGAACTTTATTTCTCATATGCTTCGGTATGGCATATATTATACTATATGAGTGTTTTATTTGAAGAATATACCTATTCATTGCACATTCAAAAATAGTTTACTTTTTTCTTAGCCATTGTGAAGCAAGAAAACATTAAGCACAGTTTGGTGGGATTTGCGGTGTTGCCGACATCCTTGTGTGGACGTAGAACCAGTCTACCATCTACTGGTGACAGAACACCCACTGCATCAAGGATGGCAGGAAAGCATAACCACTGCAGGAGCAATACTGACAATTACATATGAACATCTGCCTGCTGCTATCTTTGGATATACAGGATGCACCATAAACACAATTTGTGGTTTTCAACAAAATGACAGAAGGAACAAATGTTTTATCTTGTGTTCTTGGGCAGTATGGTTGCATAGCCGCTAGCACTGGTGTAACACAGGTCCTGGCTCAGTTTATGAGCAGTTTGTAGGTTCTCTTTCTATTCATGTGGGTTCTTCCAAAAGCCCAGAGACATAATTTAGGTGAATTTGTAACCCTGAATTGACCATAGAGTGTAAGTACGTGTGAAGGAATGTTTGTGATTGCAATCCAACGGCGTTCCTGGATGTACCTTTCTTTAGCCCTGTGCTTCTGGGATGGACTCCAGACTATCATGGCCCTGCACTGGACAGGAGGTTATTATTAATGAATTAATTTGTTCTTCTATTGATGCATTTTTATTGTAATTTTAACAATTTCCTATGTAACAAAAAAAAGATGTAGTGCATGTATTTTTATAGTAAAGAATTCTGTGAAGAAGCTTTTAGATCCACAACTGTATATAAAAATATTATTAGAATACCTAATGAAGCAATTCTTGTAATTACTGTAATCTCAGCTCTTGTAGCTTAAAGTTCAATTAACCATAAAAATAGTAAATCAGACCAGTTATTCATAATGATACAGGTTTTCAAGAGAATTCTACATTTTATCACTGTTTTAAATTGACATTAAGGTTTTCCTTTGCCTTTTCAAATTCTTAATTTCAGGAATCATTATTGTAATCTATTATGGCTTCACACTACAGGAAAAAGTCACGACATCTCAGAGACATACTGGTCAGGAGATAGACAAGGAGATGCCTACAAAACAGCTGGGATCTTAGAAGAATCCACACCTCATAAGACCTGCACTTTTAAATGCTAGAGTGCACATAGCATCTTATTGCTCAATTCATGCTGTTCTGAAGGCAAACGCAATTTTCACATGTACCAACTCACGACTGTATTTTAACTTTATATTTCTGTTCTTGCAGGGTATTTCTAGTAATTTGATATATTGCTAGGCCACTTTGATGATATAAACTAATATTTATTTTCTGTGAATATTAGTGGTTATAAACCTTTTCAGGTTAAAAAAAAAAAAAAATCAGCATTCGGATGATTTAGTTACGCAGGTTGTCTGATAGCTTTGCATCATACCTCTAATATGCTGGGAAGGAAGTAGCTCAACAGATTTAAAGCAGCCCGTGACTGACTTACACTACTGCTATTGTACATTCCACAAAGGTACTGAAGTTGATAAAATAAAAATACTATGCTGTGCAAACCCGTCAAATACTAAGTCAGTTCAGATAAAAGTGTCAGTTAAGCAACAAATAAATGAAGTGACATTTTCTAGTAGTGCATTTTTTCCCTACCAAATGTTGTGTGTGGTACTTCAAAGCACTGAAGCAGATCTGACAGCTCCTTAAAAACATCTACACTGACGTTCAACATGTAATCTGGCTCCTGGTGCTGCAAACACTCCAGTTATTGTTCAAACATACATTGTCCAGTTGTTTCTAATCATATTTGGTTTCACTTGTCAAAAATTTGTGCTGTGTAGTGGAAGTAACCTTAGTTTCTGCATATTAACCATGAATGAGGGATAAAACACCCAACCAGAAGCAAGACTGTTGACTTAAGTTTTTATCATGTAGATAATAGCACAAAGTAAAAGTACCGAGAATCTGACCCCCCCCCAAAAAAACACTGGATATATTTGAAAGTTATAAGGATTGAAAAGGAGGTTGAGGAGGTGAGGCATTTTTAACATTCTGTGATTTTAATGTTGTCTGAAGTCAACACAAGAGTCCTATAGTCTAATGCACTGGCATCCTGATCAGAGTGCAGCCTGGACCTCTAAGCTCCACTACAACCCTGTGCTTTAGTCGGTTTATCAACTTAGTTGAGGATTTAGAAAACCAAAGCCGTGCATAAATGGACAGACTCCTCTTTGATGCCTTTTTTACTGATTATGTTTTAGTGGTAAATGTGACTTTGGAGTTATGAACAAATTGAGCTGCATTTGGAACTAAAAGTCTGTTGCTGTTTGTAAGTTGAAAAGCCTGTATTCTGATAAAGGACAGAGAAAGTATGGCTCTAAGCTGTAAATCTAAGCCAAATACAGAGAAGACTCAAACTATCAACATGTATTCTGAAAGAGAAACAAGTAGCCTACAAATGAGAAAATGCATTACTTTTATATCAACATGCACAACATTTACTACATTTAAAACCTAGAATTATGAAATAATGTCAGAAAATAAATTCCAAAAAAATCTCATTAAAATGGTTTTATTTTTCTCCCTACAAATATAGATAACATATAAGTATAACTCTGGATGTGACAATTACAAATGGAAAATCCCAGTTCTAAATGTAAAAGGGCCTAGAAACATTAATCAGCAATGCTGATGAGGCAACCTATAAATACAGACTAATCATAAAATTCAAACAACCATTTACTTAACACATTTTTGCAAACTGCAAATATCCAGAAGGGGCTGACTGGTTTTACCCTCTCAAATGTCATCTTTCAAAAAGATAACTACTCAAACAGCAAACTGTGGAATGGTAAATTAAATGTCAAGTTTACATGTTTTTCCCAGACATTAATTGTCAATGTATTGTTTGGCAGAGACTTCTAATAAAACAACCAATACAAAATGACTCCACATGAAATACAAAGGCACTGGAGGTATTATACAATGGTCTCCAACATGGTACAATGAATTATGAAAAGGCAGACTTCCCTTCCTGAGCCATTTCTTAAGCTTCCACTAAAAATGGTGCTGTATAAGGCCTCTGGGTATAAATAGCCGAGTTTCACTTTACCTTCCCATCAGTCTCTCTTCAACAGCTCTCACAACAAGCCTGAGATGTAGATGTAGAACTGGCATGAAAATTACTGAGATGTTCTTATTGGGGGAGGGGGGGATTCACAACTCAGCATTAAGGTTCTATATTCTGTTACTAAAAACAATTTGGCAACTGTACACATCTGCATGTGGCTGTTTTGTTTTACCCCCCTGAAGTCATCCATCAGTAAAATTACTATTCATTGAAAGAGAAAAATGTGGGAAGTTAGACCAATTTCCAAGTTATAAATAAACTTTTACCTGGTACCAAATGTGTGCTTATTGCTTGATGTACTTCAGATAAACCAATCAATAACAAATACGTTCACCTGAAATTTGCAGCTACTGGAATCATTCTAAAAAGGTCTCAAACATGTTCCAATGAATCCTGATGATGGATTCTTCCCCTCCTGAGTTGGTTCTGTAAGCTTCAGACAGCAAGGGATACGCTTAAACTCAGTTCTTTATGTTGTGTATCAGTGGGTGTCCAGTTTCTCTAAGTCTGTCACAGTCGTAGGTGTGGAACTGGCATGGTAACGTCACGGAAGAATCGGTGAACGAGGGCATTTTTTGCCGAGATCCTCTTGTTGGGGTCATAGTTCAGCATTTGCTTGAGAAAAAAGCAAAGAACAAAATTCAGGCTGAAAACTTTCCTTGCAACTATATATATATAAAGACTATAACGAACATTAAAGTAACTCTGAATGATCTAACTGGTGATGAACCTATATTCATGTCCATCAAAATTCATAACTTGAAGTCTACTTCAACAGACTCCAAATGTCATTTCTGGAGATGGGTTGCAAAATGGTAAAACACAATAAAATGAGTGCCATTTTTAGATGCTAAAGAAATAAATCTGGGTTTTTTTATTTGGTCATATTTTAAGTGCAGAATTTGCCAGTCATACATAAAGCAACTACCCCACTTCAGCAGAGGTTTTCAGATCTTTATACAAAGTATCAAGTAACATGCTACTCACTGCCAGGAGGTCTCTTCCGTCCTCATCAAGAGGGGGAACCACCTTGGAGAGCTCTTGTCGGGCCCATTTGGGAAAGGATGGCTTGTAGTCTGGCATAGAAGTGACACCAGGCCATGTTGATTCATCAGGGGTCCCAAGCGTGCGAAAAATCCTGAAGAGTTGATCTATCTCAGAGTCCCCTGGAAACAAGGCTCTCCTTGTGATCTGGGTGAAGACATCAGGTGCAAGGAGAGAAAAGCACAGGCAGACTCCATATCAGAAGGAAAAAAATACACTGTCAACAAAAAAACTTTTAAATGCATGAATCACTACTGGGTATCAGTAAAAACAAGCAATAATAGAAGTTGCATGGCGGTAGAGCTCTTCTTGCACACTTGTTTTCAGTTGTCAGTATTATTTTCCAACATCCATAAAAGACCAAGGAATTCTACAAAATCAAATAAAATTATTTTACTATACACAATATAAATTCAGTTGAAAAATGTGGAGATATATGCAGCTCTAGAGATGCATTGCACTGTATAAGATGTCAAAGGTATTAAAAGTAAAGGTGCATGATAGTGTAGCAAAGAGCATTTGGATGAAAGTGACATGTTTCAGAAGACAGCCATAAAGCACACCTTGGTTTTTAGATGAGATGGTATACATATATGCCTAACTACTGCCCTAATCACCTATTACTAACTGTATATAACAGCAATGATACTCATTTACCATTTCAGCAAAAATACACCCAAGACTCCAGATGTCAACAGCTGTTGAGTAGTATTTGCATCCAAGGAGGATTTCTGGTGCTCTGTACCACAGGGTCACAACCTAGTAAAGACAGACCATTATTACTTTAAACTGCTGGGAAAAGGAGAAAAATCAATTTCATGTAAAGCTACAATTTCATATTGATCCAAGTGTAAAATAGGAGATAAACAGACACTTGTTACATGCATAATTTATATACCTTTGCAACTTGACCAAGTTGTGGACCAAGACCCCTTACTCTTCCAAACCAAGAAATGGAACAGTAATGAGGAAACCACAGTAGATTCCATAATATGGTATGCATCCTAGAAGAATTCTCTCACCTCGTGGGTGTAGGTACGAACAGGTACACCAAAGGCCCTGGCCAGACCAAAATCGGCAAGCTTAATCTCTCCCTGGGCATTGATGAGCAGATTTTGGGGCTTCAGATCTCGGTGTAACACACGATGCGAGTGGCAGAAAGCCAGGCCTTGCAGCAGCTGAAACAGGTAGCTCTGTGCAAACAGTGAGACTTTGAGGTCATGGAAAAATGGCTCATTGCTGTCAACAGGACACTGTCAAAAGAACAGTCATGACTTCATTTTGTAGACTCTCCATAGTCTCACTTGGACATGCATGCACTTCTACTCTATTTTTTCCAGTAAGGCTAAAAAGAAAACACGCTAAGAAATAATGTTACTACCCAACAGTTAATACTTTAATATTTTTATTTACAAGATTAATTCATTGAGAACACTGCTGCACAGGTTTTACCTTCACCAAAGGGAGGGAAATGCCAGTAACAGAGGAAGAGTCCATGAACTTCTTGAGATCCTGGTGGAGAAACTCAAACACCAGGTAGAGTTTGTTCTCTGTGTGAATTACATCACGCAATCTAGAAGAAAGCACCATGAGATGTACAGGAGGCTTCACAAGGGCAATAATTTGAAAAAAGGCAAAAGACTACAAATAACTACCCAGAGAAATGTCCTTTTTTTCCACTTAGTTGATGGTTTTCCCAAAAGGAACTTATACGTTTAGGCTTCCCACAATGATGTACACCTTTACACAGCTCAGTAATTTTACTGTGGCAATTCAGAGTAAACACCTTGCTCAAGGGTACTACAAAAAGGGGTGGAATTTCAAATTGCAACCTCAAAGTCCAGAGGCAGTAACTAACCACTTTTTTACTAGCTGAGGCTATGCTACATAATACAAGAAGGCAGAAAGAAAGTCAAATTCATCACATCCAATAATCATTACTGAATAAAAAGTGGTGAGGAATGTGAAAGTTTGCTCACTGACTCACTTGACAATGTTAGGGTGACTGAGTTCCTTGAGGAGAGAGATTTCTCTAATGGCTGTACTTGGAACTCCTTCTGTTTCCCTGGAAAGAAAAACAAACATCAGAAAGGTGACCGTCAGGAACGTTTCCCAGCTGAATTCCCCTTAAATAAGACCCCCTCAGCTGAATGCAAAGGGCGGTGGGAAGATATTTAGCGACACACAAGATGTGCAACTGCGAAATACTCCCCTCTTTGACGGTTGCCCAAATCATACTTAAGACTTAAATCACACACCATAGTTCTCTAAAGGAAACTTACATTGTTGCAGTAAAACGCCCCATAAAAGTAGTATAATGAAGTCTATGTTTTAGATAAACAAGAAGCAATTCGCTAGTGGTAAAAATGAAGGGATAGTGGGTGAAACCGAAACGAATCAACTAAAAAATGAGCAGTGTAACAGCCGAATTGACCCCAAACTCATTGTACACACTGGCAAAAAATATTCTACAAAAATTAAAATATGACCAAGAGTTATCAGTGAGTTATGTATCCAAAGTTACGTTTCAGCATCACCCGTTTAACTACATTTTGTCTACTAATAAAAGCAACAACTACACAAGTTGGTAAACCGTTCCTAAAAAAAACATTTGAAACGCAATAGATCATAACATTTAGCATCCGCCATTGGTATCTTTTGTTGTTAGATCAACACGAAGACGAAACGCTGCGACAGACACCCAACACTTACGTATCCAGTCTGATTTTCTTGAGAGCGACAGTTTCGCCCGTTATCTTGTTTTTGGCTTTGTATACCACTCCGTAAGTTCCCTCTCCGATCTTCTCAACTTTCTGAAACGACTCCATGTCATACACTCACACACTTCCCCGCCTCTTGTAGACTAGATGCTTCCCGCTTCCCTAACACTGCTTAAAATAAAACTAGGGAAAGCCAACGTTCTGTTACCTCCTGAGTAACCCGCCTCATGCAACCTGGGGCGGGAAAGTAAGATTTGACACCACATACAATAAAAACCAAACCGTCCTCCGAATTCAGTCAGACACTGTATCCCACACAAAACAAAAGTAACCGAACGCGCCAGTTCCCGCGTTCATGACGCCACACCCCTACAATCTAAGTGTTTGTAATGTCCCCGCCCTTTTCAGTGACATCTACTCCACGTAGCCACTGAGACGAAGCGTGTTTGACGATGCCCTGCCCATTCTGGATCGGTAGTACACCCACCGAGATTAGAGCCAATCAGCGGGATACCCAAAGTCTGTAAACGCTAGTCCCGCCCACTAATGAGCTGAGAAGCGGGGTAGCGTCCTTCCCGCAGGCTGCTGGGAGCTCACGCGGTGCTTTGCTTGGTTGTTCTTGAATGTGCGAGTTTAGAAAGTGCGAAATATGGCGGAACAGGAGCTCGCCTCATTTTCGGATTCAAATTATTTGTACTTCGCACGACCAATTTGACACATATTTGTTAGAAATGGAAGCCTTCTGAGAAGCTAGACGCGGAATTGTGACTATAAATTAATTATTTCTGTTAATATTTGTACAGTTTTTATCACTTTGAGGAAGTTTATTTGTGCAATAATGTTGTTAGTTTGAATTGTGTTACAGACTCGCATTATTTTCCAACTGCATTGGCGATGCACTGGCAGCACAGTGGGTAGCCCTGCTGTGTTCCAGTACTCAGAATATTTGGACGTGGGTTTGAATCCGATTCAGGCTGGGGAGTCTATTTTCCTGTATTTAGGAAGTTGCTCTAGGTGCTCCAGATTCCTCCTACAGTCCAAAGATTTGTGTTTCAGGTTAATTGGCCGCTACTAATTGCCTATGGTGTGTGTGTGTGTTGCGGAGCTTCTCTCCTTCCTCTAGAGAATCTGAGATGGGCTCCAAACCACTGACTATGAGCAAGACAAGCAGCTCATGAAAATGGATGGATCAGCAATGCAAATATTTGTCTAGGCAAGTACAGCATTTGGACAAAGTGCAGTATTTTGGAAAAGCCTCAAAGTGTTACTAGCCTCCAACTGACCAGGGAGAAGTAAGCTCCTGTCTCCGGATACTTGTTAGGTAAACTTTTCACAGCCAAACAAGAGACTTTGGGAGTCACAAGAGTTCTGTTGATCCCGATTAACTTGTGATAACATTCCTGGAATTTTTGTGCAATGTGTAGCCTTTTCCTGTCAGGTTTACAAGCACATTAACATCTTAGCACACTGTGCCCTGGTGCAAAATAAACTCCGAATTAAACAGTGAAATGTTCACCATTTCACTTTGTTTGATACAGTTTTTACTGGGAACAATTACTGCCTGTTGTCATAAACGCTTTCAGTTTTATTACACATAGACCATCACAGTTTGGAACGTGTATATTCACAGTGATGTAGAGACAAGTTACCTTTCCCTAAATATAAGATGCAATACTGTCCCACCAGTCCATCAAATATTGAGAAAATCTTAAATTGTCAGTGAACTACTGGAGCCATTCTTACTGAGCTTGTCAGGGAAATCATTTGTTAATAGTGAAAAAGTGTTAGATAGAGTATGACAACCATAAAGTGATACATGACAAAAAGTTCAGTTGTGTTTACTTGTTTACACACATGACGCATGGATATTAAAACAAGTCAAATACAATGTAAAAACTTTCCTCCAATTTTCCCCTTTGTTGGGTTATAAGCAGTGATGTCGTGAGCAGCGCAGCGTGTTTCAGAATCAGCCGTTAGAAGAACAGGGTGTAAAGCCCTGCACAGTCTGGCCAGGAAAGGGCTGACTGCCAGTGGACTGAGTCCTAATACTCTTATGTTTTTGGAATTTATTTAAAGGGCCAGTTAATGACAGCAAGGTTACACCTCCTGTGTGGTGGGATGCGGATTAACTTTTTCACCTTGTTCAAAAGAGTACCAAAAGTAGCATTGTGTGGCTTTTTAGCTTATAATCGTACTTTTCTTAAAATGACATTGTCTGAATATTTACAAGCAAAAGCAGGGAGACCTGCAATGTGATATTCAGATTTGTGTAAAACTCCCACTGTTTGTGTGTTGTTTTTGGTCCCCAACAAGTTATTATACCACTGCATAAATGAAATGTGTATATTTAAAATATAATAAATAAAATATTTAAGGTGTCGGTGAGTTCAAGCAGTTACACCATTACAACATTTTAATAACCTTATGTTGTTGCCACTGATCCAAGGCACTACTGATAGACCCTAAATTGTTTCTCATATATCTTGTCAAAATAGTAGCATACAGTTGTGACAAGGCTTGTGTTGTGACATCTTGAAAAATATGTTCTCAAAAGATTGATCCAAACATTACTTCTTTAGTGTAACAACCCTTTCTGACTCAATATCAACAACCGATATCCTAAGGCAGGGTCATGCTGGTCTGGAGCCTATCCTGGTAGTACGGGACACCACTCCATTGCAGCAGTGTACCAGCATTCTTACCTAATATGTACGTTTTTGCAGGTGCCTAAGTACAAAGTTCAAGTGGGATTATAACTTCTCAGGTACTGAGGGCCCAAAAATATTTGGAAATAGTACTTAAAGGAGGTATGCACAAATATTGGGTTGTTTGAATTTGCTTTAATAGTTTTGTTTGTTCGAATGGTGAATGGGGTAGACACCTATTATTTACACCTTTTACTCAGAGACACAGTTTAACTCAGATGCTGTTAGTTTTTAACATATAGCTAACTAATTTTTTATAATACAAAGTAACTATCAAAAAAATGTATTGCTAGTGATGAAACCAGTGAAGTGCCTTGCTTTTAAAATCTATTTTCCTTATTTAGGATTAATGGTCAAATCTGCCTGCATTTGTTGCCTTTTCAGTATAAGTGTCTCAAACAGATATGATATTTTGCTTTCCTGGAACATTTGCTCCAAATGTATGTCGACATTGCGATCGATGTTCCATATGCTATCTTTGGGTGGCCATTGACTTCATGTCAAGGAGGCCTAAAAGTGAAACCTGAGAAACACTGAAGCTAACCCTGCCTCCCTCACTTACTGAATTTCATCTTATAGCATCATCATTACATTATCACTAAATTTTAATAAAACATCAAATCTTAACCTGTCAATTAACCCCCACTTTCTGCTATCCTCAGTACATATCAGACACTGCATGCTGACCTGTGTACTACCATTAGTTGCAGTATTTGTTAATAAATGTTGTGTGTAAAAGTATTATGTACATGTGCCAGGAAGTCTATGATACAGCATGGCTAGTCAGGTGCTCAGCGGGATTTGCTAGGCTGTAAGGACTGCTATGAGCACATGAGTAGTCACATGAATTGCAGTTACTAGGTTTTGCCACAGCAAGACATCAAAATGGAAGGACTTACCATGGTCTGTTTCTACAAGAGCACATTTACAAACAGAGCCCCCTTTGATTAAGCTCACTCTCCAAGGTAAATAAAAGACCTGCTTTAATTCCTTCAAAGATGCCCATTAAGTCTCTCTTTTAATTCAGGCTTTGTCTGAACTCAAAAGTCCAGAAGCCAAGACAATGCAATAAAACACGAGACCCCTTCCAGTTGAAGATTAGAAATAAAATGTGCCATATCATTTTTATTTCCGCTTAATTCTTTGTAAAAGAGCCAGGTGGTAGAAACAAGTTGAACTTGAATAGTCATGTTCTAGTATCTAACATTGTTTGTTATGAAATTTTGTTTATTATTAGTTGTACGTTGCTTTCAAGGAAAGCGTCTCCCAAATACATACATGTAAACGTATAGTTAAATAGATTACTAGTATTTTGCACTAATTGTAGTTCCTTTGCACACAAGCATCAAAATTTCAGGAATTTAAGCTGATGAAAATGAGTTGGCATAATAGATAATAGATGGCTATGTGTTGAGGTTATGTGTGCAGAAAAACTGGAAGAACAGAGAATAAATGGGCCCCATTGATTTGCAGACTTGTCTTGTGACCCCCTTGAATAGCCCTGAGGTCTTTCCCAAGAACAACTTTCAGACGACAGCATACGTGACTCTTCAATACCAGTCATCATGCAGGTCACTCTACAGTCATCCCCCTTTGTCACAACGTTCCCTTTGCTGACTTTACTTGCACAAAACTGCAAGGGAAATGAAAAGATGAATGTTTTTCTTACTTCACTTTAATCAGCAGTTAGAGTTAATGTGAATTGTGTAGCACATTTCACAGCAAGTTTCATAATTAATCATGAAACAATGTCTCCAAGGGCCTCATATGTACATTTTCTACATCCAAATCCATCCATTATCGTTGACCAGTTAACTCTTTGTAGGGTCACAATGGAGCATGCTGCAGAATTATTGTGTAGTACACTAGGAAATTACACCCTGGTTGGGAGTGCAAAACCATATCAGGGTGACCAAAGTCACAAACTCATGTCTTTGGACTGTTGGAGGAAATCTACAGACACAAGGAGAACATCCAAATTGTACACAGAGTGAACTAGATACAAACCCATGGTCAAACAGCCTAGGTGCCACCATGCTATCTACATTTAATTGTTTCCAGAGATGTCACAGATGTGTTTTAAGTGCAAAGTGGTTCTTGGCACTTTGATTCACCTGTTCTGGGCCTGTGATAAATACAAGCTTATTGGAAGGAAGTTCACTCAACTGGTCAAAAGACCATTAAAGTTTGATTGGTTACCTTTTTACTGCTAAACCACAACCAAAACTCTCTTTTTGGTGAAGTCAGGGAGCGTGTAGGTTGTTCACGCTGCCAAGGAAATTTATTTTAAAGCTCTGTTCTACAGTTGAGGTTCCTTCTGTAAATATGTAGATATCTGAACTGTTGAAAACTGTTGAACTGACCACTTGAAAAATTAACATTTGAAATATACAGTAAGTCAAAACAATTTTGGAATGTTTGGACACTATTCTGGAATTAGACTGTGTTGTATGATTATACCTGTGATACCCTGTAATCATCTGACCTTCAGCCCTCACTGTAAGTGAATTTCTGAGTGTCTCTGCTTGTATATATTGCTGTGACCAATAAAGTGTTTGTTTCCCTAACTTTCCAGCACAATTAAATGGTTTCTATTCTAAAATGGAAGAAAAGCACATGGAAGAACATTTAAAATAGTGCAACTTCTTTAATTTGATGAACTTTAGTTAATTATGCTTTTACAGTGTCAATAATTTTGCATTTGCATTTTTATTTGAGTAGATTAAAAGTGCACAGTTATCTGAATATTCTAATATTTATTCCAAAACTGCACTACTTTAATTCAGTGCTGCCTAAAGTTCCACCACATCTTTATTATTTAAAGTATAATTATGCAGAAAATTCCAGGAAGGATTCATACCTAGAAACATAAAATGTAGTCCATATGAAAAATTTTCTCCAATAATTGTTTTAAAATATGTTTTACTGTGTGTTATATGCATGTGTGTTTGTGCCTCCAGGTAATCGTGACTGTGGGAAGGTCCTTTCTGAAGCCACTCATGATGTCAGAGGCTGAGGGTGAGTTTATGTTAATTAAGTATTTGGGAACCATTTAAAGAAGAACTCGCACACATCATTCTTTTCAGGAGTTAAACTAGAACTCTGAGTCTTTGAAAAGGGAAACGCTTTTCTTTTGGCAGGTGGCAAGAAGAAGGGGCATAAGCACACACATAAAATGAAGACTATTCTCACAGCCCTGATATTGGCTGTCTTCTTTTCAACTCTAGCAAGTGAGTACATTATGTTACAGCTGTCATCAGTTTGAAGATGTGTTAATCTTTGGTGCTTTTAGCTCATCTGCTAAATGATTCTAAACAATGAGTGATAGGGAGCAGGGGGTCTAAGTAGGGGATTTATCACATTACTCATGTTTTCTTTTATTATGTACAGGGATATTCATTTCTCCAAGAACTGTGAAGCAGTTATAAAGGAAAATTAGATTAGCTATGATAATATTTAATATGTTAGTGTAACTTGATCTGTGTCACATTTTTTCCTGTTAAAGGAGACTGATTAATGTTATAAAGTGCCAGTATAATTTTATTGAATAAAATTAGATTTGTATATATATGTTTGTTAAGAATAATTCGACAACTGATTTGGCACTGAGATTTATAAGGATAAATCAATTTTTTTAAATTATGATTTGCATGTATTTAGAGTGAATCTGGTGACTACAATGATGACTCATTATAGTAGTACACTGGAGCACAGTACCATACTTTCACTTTGCAATGTTGGCTACATAAAAATGATATTAATATAGTATAAATTTGTAAGGCATGATCAACTAGAGGTTACACAGGAAACATATTCTTAGATAGCACAGTGGGCAGTGTTTGTGTCTCACTGCACCTCAGTCTTGCATGTTCTCTCCATGTCTGCAGTGGGTTTTCCCTGGGTAGTCTGACTTTTTCTCACAGTTCATGTTTGTGTTTCAGTTGTGTTTTGTGTTGTGTGTGATGTATGTACATATGTACTGCATGTGTGGTACATTGTGCTGCTGTCCTCATGTTCGTATGTGTGAATGATTGTACAGTGTTTAGATCTGTATATCTAGCATTGTAAGTCGCCTCAAATAAAGCTTTCAGCTGCACAGCAACTATTGTACATTGCTTTAGAGAAAAGTGTCTGCATAAATTTTGCCCATTCCCTGTCTTCAGTTCTTAGAACACACTTTAAGATTTTTAAAAAAAATCATTTTATATTACTTAATTTGTAACTGAATATGCAGTTGAATCTCTTAGAAAGTCAATCCAGAAAATTCTTCTGATCAGTTTAACATAATGTGAATCTTCCCATATTTTATGTACTTACATCATGGGTGATGATAATGATGATGATTATGCTTATTTATTTATAACTGGTAAAATCAGAACAATCATAGCATAGCATTTACTGGGACACAAGTCTCTGAGCCTGGGATTTTCTCTTTACGTGACTTGGTTACGATTATCAGGATTGTTTTTAAAAGTCACAGTTAAGTTATTAAGAATCATAGAAATGAACCTTAAAACTATTAATCTCCTACATGTTATTGTTTAATATATTTGGTGAGGAACATGTGGGTAATAGCTGGCTAATAATGTTTATGGAGTAGACCACATACATTTCCTCATAGCATGACCTTATAGAGATCCAGAAAAAAGCTGAAAGCCATTGCTTTAGCAGAAATCTTAACATTTTTTTGTAATTTAAAATATTGCCTTGCATCATGGCAGAGCATTTTTTTGCATACAGAAAAGCCAAAACTAGACTGATGGAAACCGAGCTTTATATGGTCTGGTTTTATATCAGCATTGTTGCATTTTACCTCCCCATCATTAAATTTGTGGGCAGATGAACGCCCAAAGGGGATGGCTCTGCTTCTCAATGGGATGTGGGGACTACCATCCTTCCTGAAATCAGGATTACGGCAGCACAGCCTCAGCTGATAGTCACATGAAAGAGATTGAGGGAGATTGTAGTAACCATGTGACTCTCATAGCCTGTATTCCCCCCGATCAGTACCTCCTCAATAGACTGTAAATGGGCAGATCCCCCAAACATATAAACACTTTCATACTCATATGGGTACAGATACCCCTTCCTCCATGCTGGGAACATGTAGATCACAGCTGGCTATGTGAAAAAACCGGATCTTATGGGGCACAGATTTTACAGTAGTGTTGGTGGAATCCAGGCAACATACTATTTCCCTTTTCAAAACATTTTATTTACGTAACTCCATAAAAATGATTTTACAAATAATGTTAAGTTCATGCTAAACTGAGGTGTAATCCCTTCTCACAGTACTGTCTGCTTAAACAGTTTTGTTCTGTGATGAGATCAGTCAATCATCCTTTTTCCTTAGCCACTTTCTCTGGTCAGGGTTTTGGTGGTCCAGAGCCTAACCCAATATCACTGGGCACAGCCAGGAAACTACACCCTGGATGGGATGCCAGTTGATTGGAGAGTAGACACATACACTATAGGCAATTTACTGACATGTATGTTTAAACTATGGGAGGAAACCCACACAAAGATGTTGGTGAACTTGCAAACAGCTGGATTTGATCCTGTACCCAAACAGAGCGATACTGCTACTTGCTGCACCACCATGTTACCCCTCAGTAATTCTTAAATTTAGATTATATTAATCAGCATTAATTTTAAATGTTACAAGTGTATTTCCTAGGTGTGACATTTTCACCCCTTTTATTTGATTTTCTAGGATGCAGTTCCCATTTTAGACGATATCGATCCTGGAATTCACGAATGTACCCTGTATGGAACAATGGAGATTCTCGGTATAAAGATTGCTGGACAGGTGTGTTTCTCATTTTGAATAGAAAAATCCTGATTTACTGTTTTTTGTGGTTTTAGTGGCAATGTTAATCTTCCTCACTGTAAACATTTCATAAAATATGTAATTTTCCTGAAAATTTCAGTTATGTTCTTTTGCAACATTTGTATTTATTCAACAATTTTGTTTGCCTTAACAAAATAATTTTGAGTTTGGCTGTTGGATGGGTCACTAAAAAATTATATAATATAATCTCTGTAAATGATCTACCGGGGATGGGGGGGGGGTTGCAGTAAGCTGCTCACCACCATCTTTTTTTTTTTTCCTTCTCAGTCATTCTACCTACCTCAGTTACAGACACTTTCTCATCTAGGTCTTGGACAAGTTTGACTTCATCATCACCTGTTTTTTTTACCAGTTATGTCTGGGTGTGGTTTGCCCTTTCAATTAGGTATGGTTGGGTTTCTTATGCATCATCTTCAGCCATCTCTGTGACTTTGTCCACTAGGTGGAGAGGTGACATTTGACATCCAAAATGACTCGCCCACCCTCACTGGTGCCAAAACCACATTCAACATTGATCTTCGTTTCCCACTAAATCAAATCGTCCTGCCTGGGGGACAAGTGGTGTGGGCTCAGAACTGTACAGTAAATGGTGAGTGCTCCACCCTATGGTGATGTCTTGGCCAGCAATGTAAAGCAGTATTCGTGTTATCTTTCTGAGTAGTAACAACACTGAGTTAAGTGTCTACATGTTTCCTGTAGTTTCTGTTGTTTTAATCACTGTGGCTACTATTGCCACCATAGACTTGTAAAGTTGCAGCCATAGTAAGACGTGTGGGTGAAATAGAGCATTGTCCCATGTTTGCCAACTGTACACAGTGATGCCATAGTAACCACTGGGGGTTTGGTCACCTGTTCCAGGGACACATTACCATCAGGGACAGCCTGTGTACCCTGAGCACAATGGTACCCGTGAGTGGAGTGGAGTCTTTCCAGACGGCACACCCTTCACCGAGACTTCTGACAGAAAACCCCGCTATGTGTATGTCTGGAAGACTTGGGGTATGATTTTACTCCTTTAACATTCATTGTCATAAATTGTGTTAAGGAACCTAACTGATACTCGGGTCAACCTGTTAAAGTACTTTACTAAATGTGAATGTTGATGCTTCTGTTGGGACAATGAGAGATTAGGGTTTTTTGTCTTTTGGGTGTGATGCTCCAGGACGTTACTGGCAAGTGGCAGATGGCCCTTCCTCTTCACTGACTATTGGGACAGACAATATTCCCCTGGGATCTTACAGCATGGAGGTGGTTATCTATCACTACCGTGGCAAGGACAAGTTCATTCCATTGGGTTATGCCTACACTCGGTTTTCAATCACAGGTGGGCTAGACTCTTCATTTCTTTGACAGCAAATAAGCCTGTGAACAAGTAAATGCCAGCAGCACCCATCATGATGTATATCACTGCATGTTTTTTAGCATGCAATCAATGTTAAGGTATTACTACTGAAAGTACCTTTCCTTAAAATACCCTTTCTCTTATTTCCTTCTCTCTAGATCTAGTCCCATTCACAGTGTCCGTCTCACAAATGAATGATGTCAACGAAGCTGATCAGAACTTCATTCAGAACAGAGCCATTGCTTTCAGCATCAGTCTACATGACCCCAGCCATTACCTAAAGGAGTCTGACATCATATTTAACTGGGACTTTGGTGACAACAGTGGCACCCTGATTTCTAGGGAGCTCAGTGTCACTCACACATACATCTACCCTGGCTCCTTCAGACCCCAGGTGGTGCTCCAGGCTTCCATTCCCAATCCTGGATGTACTACAACAGCCAATCCTGGTACCCCTGTTAATCCTACTGTTGACCCAGTCACCTCCCAGCCACCTCCAACTCCAGCAGAACAGGGCTCTACTGGTGAGCATTCTGAACTTCTTGAGCTGTCGTTGTTGAAGAAAGTTGGACTGTAGCATCAATAGAGCCACCCTGTGAATGAATGAAATGCTATCAGTCCCAGAGGGAAGTTAGTTACATGCTCTGTCTGTACGTACATATAGTGAAAAAAATATATATGTCTGTACAGTATATAAATAAGTTAAGTAAGCATATTTACACACCAGGGATGGGTGAAATGAGGTGGTGCCCAGGGCAAACTCCGTACCATTCAATCATTTAGCAGTCACCACCAAGGAGGTGTGAAAACTGAACTGTGCAAAGAACTTCAGCAGTAGTTTTTTTTTTTAATCTGTTTGTCTCACCCTTCACTTTTTCTTTGTTTTATTAAGGAACAGCTGCGAACCCCTCACAACAACAGACTGGTGACATCTTGTTAACCAGTCCTAATGAAATTGCCTTGGCTGTATCTGCACAACCTGCTGTTGCTGAGGTGGAGGGAGGTGTGACAGTCGTATTGGCACCAGAAGCAGAAATCCCTGCTCTTTCTGCTGCTGAAGTCACCACTGGAGCTGATGGTAATGCTGCTCCAGCTGCTGAAGAAGTTGTGGTTGCTCCATCCCTTGCTGCTTCACAAGCTCCAGTCATGGTTGAGGCAAGTGTGACTGATACAGCTGGTGCTGAGGGTCTGGTCATCAACGCCGCTACGTCCACTGTCCCAGCCGACATGGACTTGGCCATCTCTGCAGTCGTAGCTGATGCAGCAAACACTGCAGCTCCCATGGATGCAGCTGCAGTAACGATTCCCCAGGCAGATGTCACTCCTGCTGTTTCAATCTCAGCAGCTGCAGTGGTGGTCCCCTCTGTCACCCTGCCAGGAGAGGCTGAAGCAGCAGAGTTAGACACTGAGGCAGAAGGTGATAAACTGCTGATGAACCATTACCACTTCAGCTGTTGTCTTCTTAACCCATCACAATGAACAACATCAAAACTTCTTTTCTTGCAGAGGCAGATAGTGGTGTACAAGTTCCAGAGATCATAGCAGCCGAAACCCCTTTGGTGGTGGCTAAACGACAGGCTCCCGAAATTTCCCCAGATGGCTGCATTATTTATCGCTATGGTTCCTACTCTGCTGACCTAAACATTGTCGGCAAGTTATGCTCCCGTCAACATAATGTACCAAATTATGTATAAAATTAAACTTATCTCCCCCTCTAAAATCTGTGCTTTTAACTCATCTACAGAGGGCATCGAAAGCGTGGAGATTGTGCAGGTTGCCAACGTCATGATGAGCGAAATGCAGCAGAATGCTGTGGATCTCACTGTAACGTGCCAAGGGAGGTGAGAGCTCAAAAGAAATTAAACTTGCCTTGCCTATGATACAAGATCATCATCATTGAGCATATACCTGATAACGATAGTGTGGTTTTACCTTATTTGTACTTTTGCCTTTCTGCTCTGGTCTTTCTGCGCAACCAGCCTGCCAAACAAGGTTTGCACGGTGATTTCGGATGCAGACTGCGCTACCCCAGTGCAGACTGTGTGCAACGCAGTAACCCCCTCCTCAGAGTGCCAGCTTATCCTTCGCCAGTTTTTCAATGACTCTGGCGTCTTCTGCATCAATGTGTCAATGACCAACAACGTCAGCTTGGCTGTAACCAGTGCCAGAGTCAGTGTGACCACAGGTATGTGCATTAGCTTGGTAACAATTCTATTAATTGTAGAATTTTCATTTTCCCTGTGATAACATTGGTGTCACAAGAGAAAATTGTACAGTCAGCCATCACAGGGTCCCACACTATGAAAAGCCACAGCACCTTTTGAAAATATACCTCTTCTATACATTTTTTTAAAATACAGACTTATTACTCGGGACATTTTTAGGGGGTTAGGCAGTCATTTTGCTTCCACAACTGTTACAGTTATTTATCCAGTCATCTAGCTGGGTATTTTTACTGTATCAGTTCAGGGTTAATAACTTGCACAAGGGTACCATGGTAGGAACAGATTTCGAATATGCAGACTCTTGATCAACACTGAAATATTTTTATAATAGAAATTTTTGGAATTGAATAAAATGGAGGCTTTATGGGAATTTAGCATTTTGTTGTATGCAGGATTAACAAATCTCAAATACTGCACTGCAATGTGATTATTAATGAATGACAATGCATAATTAAAAGCAATTTTTTTACAAATATAATTTGAGTCACAGATTAAGATAACCAAAATAGAAGGTTTTTAATGAATTTCAGGGAACCCCCCCCCCCTTACAGGCATTATACTAACTGTTCCCTTCACCATGGCAATTCACCCAACAGGCTGATTTCACAGAATCAATGAAGTCCACTCTGTAAGGAATTTGTATAGTTATGTTGTGTGGGTCCAGATTGGCATGTAATGAAAACAGCACACTTCCCAAAACAGGGAACATGCTGGATGGGGTGCCAGTCCATTGCAGTGTTGTTATATCATTTTATTTCATCTTTTATAGCCATAATGTAACCAGACCAGTTAAGACCTCCCTTACTGTGTTTTTGGGTTACAGGTTCCAGTTCCATGGCAGCTCGCACTGTGCTCATTGTGCTGGGGGTCATGGTCCTAGCCTGTGCTGTAGGTGCAGTAGCCTTTACCTACAGGTGAGCCCAGTAGTCCATTCAGCATCATACTCTGCCTTGTCACGCTACACTAAGCTAAACTACAGCACACTGGCAGTGACTTTTCAGCTTGTTTTATTCTTCCATTCCATCATTTCAGAAATGAACACATTAAAGGACTTAAATCAGCTGTACAGGTCAACACAAAAGGAAAAGGGTTCCAAGTCCTAATAAACAAGAAAGCAGCTGCTGCTGCTGCTGCTACTACTACTACTACTACTACTACTACTACTGACAAAACAGCAGAAATGAAACAAAAGACAGAAATCAGCACTTCATCACATAGCTAACCTCTTAACTCCAAATATACACACATCACCCGGGAAGCACAGAGCTGAAATCCATACATCAGTCCAGACCATCTGTTCATTTATGTCCTGTTGGCCACAGCTGGTACTCATTTCTTGATAATGAAGAGTCAATGCATTACTGTCAGTCTGTTGTGGGAAACAGGTGTGATCAGGCTGATTCCTGCCAAAGAACTCAACTCTGCTACATTTCCCTCACACACCAGTGCCTCTTATTATGCTGTAATGCAGATGACCTGAAAACGGTATGTAATCTCAATGTAACTTACCCATCAGGCGCTTCAAGCAGTATCACCCACTGAGGGAAGACTCTTTGGAAAGCCCTGGAAGGACCCCCATATCTGTGCTGTTCTGGAACTTCCTGAGTCAACACACAGCTGGAGAGAGTCGTCCTCTTCTTCAGGGGCGAGTGGTGTAGATTGGACCAAAAAAAAAAAAAAAAAAAGCACATATACACACACACACAGCCCTAATCTGAAAACATTTAACAAAGGTAAATAAAGGCTAACTTTGACAAACTAAATAAATCTTTTCATTTTTTATCTCAATCAAGACTACATACCCAAACCTGTATCATATTTAATTTAAATTAATAGAATAAACTGTTTATATTACATTCAAACTAAATGTAATACATATATTTAAGCTTTTTGCAAAGCAATGCCAAGCAGTGACTGCTGGTCCAAAAGTGGTAATTTTTCCACATCCTGCATTACCATACAGACCATTGTTAATGCCATAGCCCTTTACTGATTAACACACTGTATCCCGCTGTGTTAGTTTCAATCATGCTTTATATAAAAATGGTGTAACACTTCAACAGTTGGATCTGATTTAGTCATTTAGTTATTTTTGACTACCTGTGCATCCACTTGTCTCGCTCTTCTTGTTTAACAGTATCTACCAGAAGGTTTGGGGTGTTGTTCCCATATTGGACCTTAATAAAATATTGCTTCTGAATGTTGCAGTTCATTGGATTTTAAGAACCATATTTATGAAATGATGATCTATATGCCTCACAGTGACCATCGAGCCAAATCCAAGTCACTGCTGGGGGAAGGGAGAGAACAGCAGTGGTTTCCCCTCACCTTCTAAGCATGTTTGAGAGACACAAACACACTCACAAAATGGGAAATTCTAAGCTAACAGTTAACATGAAACAAATTACCTGTCTCATATATATAGATAGATAGATAGATAGATAGACAGACACACACACACACACACACACACACTAACTTCAGGTGGTATTGTAGCTCCCATTATGCTTTTCTGTGTAAATACTTGATGTGTCCAACCATGGTAGGAAGTCCACGGCTTGGCGATGACCCTGAGGCTGTGGCGGGTGTATAGTAGTTATGTGGGTGAGTGTGTTGTTAAACGTGTCAGACAAACAGGAAAATTATATATATGTGTGTTTTTTATTTATTTATATTTATATATATATATAATTTAGCTGTATGTTTTTAGTGTTTGTTTATACATGTTGTGTATGTGTTTGTTTGCCATATATATTTTGGCTGTTTTGTTTATGTATTTATTCATTTATTTATGTATATTTAGATTTTAGTTTATTGTAGTGTAGTTATTTATGTATATATTTATTTATATTTATTATTTGGTTGATTGTTAGTCCCTTGTTTATATTTCGAGTGTTTGTCTTAAATAATTTTAATTTAAAAGGGGAAGACGTGTTTACGATCACAAAGGTAAGCTGAGCTCGGCAGCACCCTGGGACAGGCCAGGGGACCACCCATCTTCTGCGGTGGAGTTGCTGGTAAGTGTCCTTTAACCTTTTAGCTAGAGCTTTGGAGTATGTTTTTAACTGTATTAGATTTTAACTTTCATGTTTTGTGAATATTTGTTGGTTTTAAACTTGGGTTTTATAAATTAGTTTTAACTTTTACGTGATGTTTTAATTATTTTATTGTAGTGGTTTTAGTAGTTTTAATAAAGTCGGAGATGATGAATGGAGAGATTATAACTGTCAAATGGGACAGTGTGGTAACGCTTGACATTGTCAATGCATGTCCATTCTGATCCGGAAGAAAAAAAAAAGAGGAAAAAAGAGTGGGGCTACACAGAAGCCAAAGAGAGGTGGAAAGGCCTCTTTTGGCTGTAGCTTCAAGAGGTTTTTGTGGCATCCTCTCCATCCTGGGTAAGTAACACATGCCTGTTTTCGCATACAAGGACCTGCGACCCCTATTTTTGGTCAGTGTATGCGTTTTATTTTTTTTGTGTGTTCATGTTTCATGTTAGGTGTAGGGTTTTACATATTTATTCACTTTTTATATATCTAGTTGTATCTTTTTAGTATTTATTTATATATTGTGTATGTGTTTTACTGTCATATTTTGGCTGCTTTATTTATATTAATTCGTTTATTTATTTATTCATCTATGTATATTTAGATTAATGTAATGTAGTTTAGTGTTTCACTGAGGTGGGTGTTTATATAATGTATTGTTTTTTGTTTATATAGATTTATATACTTATTCATATTTATTATTTGTTTGGTTGTTTAGTTCCCTGTTTTTGAGTGTTTGTCCTTACTAACTCTAATTTAAAAGGGGAAGACATGTTTCAACCCACAAAGGTAAATTGAGTTCGGCAGTACCCTGCAACAGACCAGGGGGTTTTATCAGTACTTTTAATAAAGTCGGAGATGATGAATGGAGAGATTATAACTGTCGAGTGGGACAGTTTGGTGGTACTTGACACTAAGTGTCAATGCATGTCCATTCTGATCCGGGGAGAGAAAAAAACAAAACAGGGATTGCAGTTTTATAGGTAAAGAGATGCAAGAGAGTGAGGCAGGATACGCACACGAATTAAGCTAAATCTCATCTCTTGGATGTAGGTGGTTATGGGGGATCTAAACCACGCGCAATCCTACAGTTCCGTGATACACCAGCACTACCCGCTCTAAGTTGTGCCGGACGTCGCTCAGCTAAAATAAGGATTGTGTGAATGTAAATTGTCTTAGTAGTGGCCACAAGGGGGCGTGCTTAGCTAAATGGAAAAAAAAACTCATCTAAGTGTTTCCAGACATATGGAGTACAGTGGGGTTAAGTTTGAAAGCCAGAGTACAATTATATGATTATATATACTTCTCACTGTCATCATATATAGTTATTTTTCTCATTCTCTCCAGATACTTTCAATCCATCATATTTCTCCAACTTCTCGTATTCCTTCTTTTTGATATTACCAGCAAATCGTCACATTTACCGCCACTGCTTTTTTTTTCTCCTCTGTATCTAATATAATGCAAATATGGTGGCCTTGGTTCCAGGACAGGCTCCAGACCCCCCTGACACTACTCAGGGTAGAAGGACTAGCAGGCTGTACACAGTAGGCAGGTGTTTACAGCTTGTGGGAGGAGGTTTTGACGAATGGCCGCCCAATTGGTTTGGGACATGGAGACAATGATCAAATGCATGCAATACTAAAACACCATAAACTACTGGATATTTCTTGGAAATACAGACAATGAACTAATGCTCTAGATCTTGTTCTGTCATTTCTTATGTCTATTTTTTTTGTTGGGTGTGTGAATTTAACCCGAGTCACACATACACTGTCCATTTGCCATAAGAACTTTAAGCAAGGGCTTATCCTCATCTCCTGCTATGTGGAGCATGAGCTGAGCAAATAAAATTCCAAAATACTGCATGCTAAATGATAAAGTTGTTATCATTTTGGTTAGTGAGTTACATGTGCTTTTCTAATAAAACGTGTTTTTTTTTCCTCTGTTTTATGATATTCTGCCTTTGCAGAGAGACGAAGATGTCATGAGCTAAACTGTTTTGTGGCGGAAGTGAAATTAAGAAGGAAAATGACCTTTGTGCTCCACATGCAAAAACAGCATGGTATCTTTACAGCTTATATGCCCATTGTCTTGTACTGTTACTCCAGTCAAATGAGAAGATGTGGTGATATGAAAATTTGTCTGATCTAAAATCATAAAGGGAACAGGGCTTTGGACTAGTTCCAGTACAGTGTGACGGTGTGAGAAGGGAACAGGAGTTCAAGCTGTTCTGCACAAAATCTGGTAATTCAATGTAGAACAGTGTATGGGAGGAGTCAACTGTTCAGGATTCTCAGTTGAACACCAAATTTTTGCTAAATGGTATGGGATGCCAACATTTGCTGTGATGAATAACATACAGGGTAAGATGAGATGTTACATTTTAGGACTTTGGAAGTTGCCTTTTTACATAAGTTTGTAGCTGTATTAATGTCCCACTAAGACTAGAGTTCCAAGAGCTGGTGATGGACACAAAGGCATCCAGATAGCAAGCAAGTCATTCATATTCTTGAGTATTTGTTCTATATCAAACCCCACAACCTGCTCAGCTAAATATTGGGACAAATGTTATTTGCAGTACTTCAGAAACAGGTGTTCATACAAGGCAAATTTGGGAAGGAACAGGGTTTTGAAAGCAGATTTAAAGAACTCCAGCTGGATTTAACCTGACAGCTAATCTTCAGGTTAAATTCCCAGCACTTTAAAATAGATTCTAAGTACTTTGATTAAGTATCAGAAGTCTAATTCAAACAAAAAAAAAATACAAGGACACACAAAAACAAGTTAATTTAATAATTTATTGCATCACAGTCAGAAGAGAACTACACATTAAAAACACAAACAGCTCAGTGGAAGTCAAGAACTGTTAGTCAGGTACCCAGGAAAAACAAACAGAACTTCACTTAAGATGCCACATGAACAAATACCAAAGCTGTCACAGCACTTGCTAACAATTTTTCTAAATTAAGACAACCTGAAATGAACTTCTGACCAATGAAGCATGCTTGAGTGATTAATTGAAAGAAGGAGTCAAACACTTCAATACTCCTCTCCTTCTTCCTCACCTTCACCTTCAATGGAGTCTACACCCACTTCCTCATAATCCTTCTCCAGGGCAGCCATGTCCTCTCGGGCCTCAGAGAACTCTCCC